>SOMO01001408.1:19590-38738 GCA_028128575.1 Paedocypris carbunculus
TTCGTTCGTTTCTTAGAAATGTACGATATTTTTGGCACTAATCTGATTCCATGATCAAGAAGACTGGAAAACTGCACTAAGCTTGTTCGTTCCCTGGGATTCGAAACCACAGCCTTTGTTGTAGGTGCTGTTTGTAAACCAAAAAAAGCCACATTATATCCAAAAGTTATCGGAGATGAAGGTAGCAGCTTTCTTTTTGAAAGCTCTGCATGTGTGTGTGTTTAATAAAAGCTGGTAGAAGGGACTAAGATAAACGAATAGTGTCAGGTTGAATAAAGATAAACGAGTAAAAGCCACTGGAGAGAAAGACTCGTACATGTTGTTATTACAAGATGGAATTACCTTCTTCGAAAATTCATTTTACCCTCCTTCTCCATATTGCTTAAGCTTGTCTAAGATAGGCATTTTCCCCTCATTGTTCTTATTACATTACTACAGCTAAAACATATTTTTTACTATATTTACTGGTAACGCCCCAGTACATTTTTATTCTACCATTCCATTTTTCACAATTCCACATTTTTTTTCTTTTTCTTTTACAAGTGATCCAAACAGAAAGCATCTTTTCTCCAATTTATAAGCCCTTTATGCTGTCATCGCCTGTCACACTGCAATTATAGCTCAGACAATAGCTCACATCTATAAGCCTGAATAACAATTCAAATAGTTCACAACTAATCATAAATCAGACCACCAAGTGACATTAAGCTGTCAAAGTGTGTGTGTGTGTGTGTGTGTGTGTGTGTGTGTGTGTGTGTGTGTGTGTGTGTGTGTGTGTGTGTGTGTGTGTATGGGTGTGTACGTACGTATGTAGTGCACTTTCAGTGCAGAAATAAAAATGTTTATCAGTGTTTCTGAGATGAAGGACTCTAAGAGAAGATGGAGATAACACACACACACACACACACACACACACACACACACAAACAAACAAAAAAATTGTAGCATAAAATTGTTACACAGGAAAACTGAGAATTTGAATAGTATCAGTGAAAGATTTGCAACATTTAAACAATGTTAGCACAAAAAAAATCTGACAATGATTATCACAACATTTCATTTACAGTTTGTTGTTGATGTTATTGTTATTATTGTTGTTGTTGTCACATACTTATATTCAGTTCAATAATTGGCTAGTGCCAATGTCCTACACTCTGCCCAAAATTTACAGAAACCTAATCAAAAACAAATCAAAACTTTAAATCAAATCTACTAAAAAACAAAATGAAAAAAGAATAAATATGGAAGCATTTCAGCAGTGAATAATGTTCCGCTAATCAAGAAGAAGTGACGTGGTTCCCGCTACTGTTTTCTCCTCCACAGTGTGAGAGCCTCACCAATTCCTCCTCATTATAATTCATTAGTCATTGTTCTCACTCTGCAAAATTCATTCAAGCATTTGTTGCATTTTGTCGGAATTATGATTTCATGGCCTGTCAGATGGGCTTGTTTGAAACTAGGGTGATGAAGGGACTTTTAAGAAGTTTTTATTCTTTTCTGTAATTACAGTACAGCAACTTTACACGGCAAGTAGACCAACGGCGGGATTCGAAACCAACGTCGCCATCAGTAAATAAACACATCCGCCAGTCGTTTTATGTTTTCCGCTGAGCGAGACTATTTCCCGTAGCAAAACTTGGTGTCTTGCAATTTACATGTAAATGATTTGGCCAGTCGCAAACTAATTGGCTGGTGGAGGTGCGAGGTTTTGTACGGCGCGATAGTCGATAATTGAGAACCCATGCTGTCTTTATCAGAAAATAATTTTGCAAACTGTTCACCGGCGTGCCGTACAAGCTTCATTAAAGACCCTCAGATATGTTTACACAGAGACCTCCGTTTTCAGATATGTGTGCTTGGTGGAGTTTGACGTGCCTTCGTAATTAAAACGAATATGAGATTTGAAACGCAGCGCCTTTGGGTAGCACAGGCTGAAACACCGGGCTAGAACAGTAAATATCCGCGCGAAAAGAACTTTGAACACCAGATATTTGCCTTCGATGGAGATCTAGCTGGTACAAAGGACTTCAAAAGATCGAAGGCATTGCAAGTCAGATAGCGTCGGAATCTGGTGCGAAAATCTCGACGTTGTCGGACGTTTAAACACTTTGTGTTTGGAAAATCGTGCATGTTGAAAGTTACTGACACACAAAAAGAACTTGATCGTTGTTGGGTTTTTTTTTTCTTGGAAATGGTCAAAAGCAGCAGGTTTTGAGCTCTAGAAGCCGTCATTCTCGTTCGGGCTCGCTTGTTGACATGTTTATTTGCTTTGTGAAGCCTTTGGAGTCGTGCGGAGTCACTGAAGTGTGGTGTTTGTATTGCTTTTGACTGAAGGTTTTGCCAGTATCAGAATAAAATATCAAAACTCCACTGTGGCTCCAACGTCCGTTTTTTACAGCAGTACCAAAGAACTTGACGTTCAAACAGACGTTTAACAGACCACCATAACTGTTTGCATTTCAAAGGCAGTCAACTTTGTAAGTCCTAATTTGATTTGTAGGCTTCAGTTGTGGTTGTTTTTTTGTTGGTATTGACGAATGAAATGATTTTGGCAAGTACGCAGAAGGTTTTCATTCTTAGAAGATATTTTAAATTGGGTTTCTGCGCTAAACCAATCCCAAAGTTTGTTCCAAAGCTTTCCCATGTACATGTTCTGTTTTCTTATTTAACTTGTTCTTCAGTGGCAGGATTTCACAGCTATTTCATCGCTCCAGGTTTGATAAATCGCCCACACCTCCAGTCACAGCAACACACTCAAGGAAGCCATGTAAACACAAGACTTGTATATGTAGATCATGGCAGAGGACAAACATCTGGGTACGTAATGCAAATATGGTCCCTTGAGGAAAAGATAGTGGGTTTGTGGGAAGGATGAATTGGTCTGCGCTTAGATTATCCATCTTTAGTCCCAGTGGAAACCTGCTTTAGCCTTCACGGTCAGCCACACAAGAGATTTATAGATTTCGGATTCTGGGTTTCAGGCAATGAAACTGAGTATCTAATCGTGGCATTTAGACAAATAATGTTGTTGACCAGTGGCTTGAAACTAAAGCATCACTATAAATAATGTCCTGTAGCTAATTAAATAATAGACATGCCTTTCAGCCCATCAAAGCTCTACTAACCAATTTCATTTATCTTATTTATCTAAGATTAACTACATACAGTATCTAGAAACATGACTAAAATGAAATCTCATTGTGTTTATTACTCATTGGCTCATTGGACTTCACCTCATGTTTTAACCAGTTAAAAAGATCCCAATCAATTTTTTTTTTTTTTTTTTTTTAGGAAGTGTTTGTAATGTTTTTCCTGAAATTGTTTTACTTTTTTTGAATAAAACAGTTTGCCCACCAAGAGCAGTATTGAAATTGTGTTTTGCAATTAACCATCTTGTAAAGTTACACAAAAACATGGAGCAGTGGGCAGCCTAAAGTCATGGTGTTGGGGACGGTGATGTAAATTACTCAAATATATTGACTTTGCTACTTGGAGTATATTGATTTTGTTACTATTTGGCTACTTTGTAATTGTACTGAGTATCAAAAATATAAGCAACATTTACTTGACTACATTATTGATTGAGTATCTGTCTCAAAAACTGTATCAAAACCTTCACCCTACATTTGAATAAACACAATCACAATGTAACGTGACTTGGTGAAATCAGTGTTATTTTAAAATTGGAAACTTTACAAATTTTGCTCAACACTTCCCGAATTTGGTAACTTATAATGGAGTCATTTTTACAGTAAGGTATCTGTACTTAGGGTGGCGGGTCCAACTTCTTACCCTTACACCACAACTTCCACAAAGCCTTGGATTATTGTCAGAGCTGAAATAAGACGTCACTCAGTGTCGTTTTATCCATGTCGCAAAAAACTTTGTGGACTTTTAGCTGGACCCTTCGGGACAGTGTCGTCACTTTTCGGCAGTGCTGTGTTCTCAAGAGCGTGAATCCCTCTCGGTCGGGCTGATTGATGTCCACACTTCCAGATTTTCCTTCAATTTAGCAAGAGGCCTGCAAAGTGTGGCTGGGATTTCTGCTCAGTGGTGTATAAAAACGTCCAATTACTGCGGCGCTGTGGCATGCGAGCTGGATTTCCAGCTGTGTGGTGTGTGTCACTAGACGAGGTGAATAATAGATGTGAAACTCTATTTTCTAGCTCTATTTTTTCATTCGGGGAACAATAAAGAGGCGTGGGTAAAAATTATATAGGGAACGCGATGGTATAATAAGACATGCTATAATATTCCTTGTTAGGCATGAGGTGTGTTTTAGCAACGGGAAGTTTGTGTTGTTCTGTGTTATATATTTAGACGAATTCAACAGGAACTGACACAGTGTGAGTCGATATGTCAGATCTACAGGTCTAACAGAATCTGCGATTTGGGACAATGGTGATAATGGTGGCAGGTCCAACTTCCTACTCTGGCCACCTTTTTTTTTTTTAGCAGTAGGACTAAATTCTCAACTGGTGAAACCACTCCAATTACATTAGTCTAGTGTTGTTAACGTATGTGGGTCAAAAGTTGCCTTGTTAGTCCAAAATGCGCAGGAAACTATAAAAATAAGGTCAACCACCTCAGAACAACAGTTTCCGGTGTACGTAGATACAAAAACGCCCCTGCGAATGATGATGACGTGACACTATTTGATTGGCGTTAAGTTGGCAGGATGACGTGTAAATTGGACCGGGCAAAATGCGAAGCTTTAAAACAATTCTAATCTAGAACTTTTCGTTCGTATAAAATAGATGTTTTCTATACAGTCATACATTTACTCGCATAAAAACAATGTCTCATATGACACAAGAAACAGTAATGTGAAACACACATTCAAAAAAAAAAATCACATTAGTTACGAGTGCAAACAACTTTAGGTTTCAAAAGGAAACGTCTAATGAAAACAACAACATGACGAGCCTGAGAACATCTTGATGATACGTGGTTGGTCCCATTGGTGTAACCGTGGTGTGATGTCATCACTAGTCGCGGATCCCCGAGCTGATTATACGTACAGACGAGCCGTTTTGATAACTACACCGGCTCTTCCGGGAACAGAGAGTCACTGATGTAACTTTATACTTGCACAGTCATCACAATACAAATAAATCATTCTCGGGAGTGACTTGATAATCTCCAGTCATTTGTTCATGAGCGACACATCACTCGATTATTTGCTAAGTTTGGCTAATATTGCTAGCGGTTTAGCTGGGGGAATGTTTCTTGGTTTCTTGGATGTTTCTTGTTTCTTGGAACGTTTTAAAAGGCTTAGCAAAAAAAAGTGGGCCAGGCACTTGAAATTGTACATCTTATTCCGATATGATAAACCGACGCTTCTGAAAGCGCACCAGAACGCAATTAGCACCATGCATGCTAAGATGCAAGTTAGCAGGGTTAATGTGCTAATTGAATATATACACCGCGCTTGTGTACACACGCTTGCTAATTTCTTCTCCCGTGGCTTAGCAGTTGCTCTTGCTTCTAGCAAATGCTTTTAAGAGACAAGGTCTGCCTACATGAATCCTCCATGTATCTGCAGCGAGGAGATAAAGACCCCTCGCTTCCCGAACACGCCGTGTTGGATTATAATGCCCACTCCCACCGGCCACTTCCCATTCCCGCTCACATTCACTCACCAATATTCCAGGGAGTCTTTTTTTTTTTTACCCTTCTTCTGGTCAAGGATGGGTCACTTTATTTTTAGAGCCTGCCAGCCACAGGGAAAGATTTACCTGGTAATATTTATTTAATGTGTGCTGGTAAATGTAAAGTAAAATGACTTATTGACCAGAAAGTCAAATAGCTTAAGCGTTTACAACCGTCCTCGATGTCGTTCTTGTAAAGTGAACCTCTTGAATTGAAGCACTAAAATTGTCATGTAATTGCAGCCGCTCTCCATTACGTGGGTCAATCTGTCTGGATTATAAGCACATAACCACATACTCTAAACTGCTAGTCAATGGTAAGCACGATCTATATATTAGTCAATTTACTTTTAAAACTTTCATTATTGTCCTCTGGCCACGTCTTTGTGGATTCAACTGGATGATCAGAAATGGGTCATTAGGCAAATGGTTCACCTTTAACGCCATCGTAATGGTATTTTGATAATTGCTGGTTCTAACTAACTAAATTGTTGTGTCGACTATTCATTTACATTGTTAATGAGACAGCGTCTGTTCAGCTCGAGTTGTTCAGGAAGTCATTGAAAGCGTCATCCATTGCAATGATGTGGTTTGGAGATGTCAGTTTTCTGCAGGTAAACGTTTTCTGCTGTCTCAAAAAAGCTAAACATGTTTTAACTTTCTGCTTTCAATTGAAATGAGACAACAATCACAGTAACCGCCATCGTGACTTCCTAATGTTGGAATGCCAAAGAAGAGAGGCATCATTTGGTTCCTTTTCGAACGGTCCCTCGAATGGGGAACAACGTATCCCAACCATAAGCTGAAAGCCATTAGAACAATGCAGTTCCTGCCCAGTGCAGTATATTATATCCCCGATCTATATAATTGCGGGTCCGTTTGCATATCCCTCAGAACAAATTTCTACACAAAGCTGAGAACAATGGGACCAAAGAAGTTGTGTTCTAGGTCAAGGTGACACGCTCCACAAACTTGGAGTGTGTCAAGTGCTTGGAACACGAGATGGGTTCTCACCTTCAGCGGGGGTTCTTCCTCGGCTAGGGGGTACGGTTCCTTGCTCGTGGGGAACACACAGGCGGAGCTGTAGCACGAGTCATCCCAGGCATTAGTTGCCAATGAGGGCACGCCAGAAGACGACAAAGTGTCATTTGGTGCCAAGGACAGCGACTTCGGCGACGACACAACTATGGCGGAAAATCATGCGTGCCTCAGACCACGTGGCCCCTACCGAGGAGATGCTGGGCTTCTTCTCCGACTCGGTTGACATCTCTGCGATCAAGTGGGAGGCTCTCACTCCGCCGGTGGATGGCTGCGGGCTCCAGTTGTTTGGCTGGCAGGTGGATCTGTTTGCTTCAAAGGAGAACGCTCATTGCCAATGTTTTTCTGTCCAGCGCTTGGCCCGAGGCNAAGAAGAAAACCTTTATTTGAGAAATAGAAAGAGAAATTTACATTTTGTACATTTTGTAAATTGTAAATTTACTTTTACAAAGGTTGCGCAAATTAACAACAACAACCTAAGTTAAGAACTGTTCATAACATAAGAGGCTAAAGTTACAAACAAACAAATAAGAACATGAATACAATAAAAACGACATAAAATAAATGAATAAAAAATAACCCACTGTTGCATTTTACGCCCTCAGTATTTGTCATTCAGACTGGCCCTATTCAACTTTACTATTGGCTTTGTTCTTCAAGGACATCCAGATTGTGTTTGTTTACCCACAAAGCTGCAAATAATGGTCCTTGAAAGTTCATTTGATGGAGTCAGAGGCCAGAAGGGAACACTGTACCATTAGCTGTACTCAAAAAGTAGTCTGCGCCTCATGGACGAGAACAGAGGAAAAGTTTTGAATGACTTGCTTGCTCCATGACATTTGCTAATGTAACCGAGTTCCCCAGAGTGCACCTTCAATCTGAAAGTTCTCGCCTGCAGCCACACACTCAATTTAGTTGATGATAAAGTAGGCTGAAGTTATCTAGAATTAAATTTATAATGCAAAATGACAATAAGATATTCCCCCAGTGCCCATCCCCCACCCAGCCCCTCAAATCAAACATTGGGTCAATGGAAGGGTCAAATATTAATAGAGATCTTTCATGGTTTGCACATATTACATTTCTTACTGAAAGTGACCTACAATGACGATGGAGCTAGTGACCGCAAGTAAAAGGTAAAAAAAACGATTCTCTTTTGTTTTAAATTAAATTAGGGGCTTTTGCAGAGCGAGAATGTTCAAATAGGATGAGATGGCGTCATCGGTGACTGAGGGTTGACCTTCACGTGGAGCCACCTGGGAAATCTGCTTATGAGGAAATGAGAAGACAGAGGTCTTTCAGTACGAGCCTACAAACCACAAGGCTTTTGCTTTGCCACCTTAGATGGTCAATCATCTTCCCTTGTTTAACTTTCCTGGGTTGTTCTTACAGCGAAGGCCTTTTCTCAGGTAGGGTGGAGAGAATAAATATTTTTTCAGTCTGCCATTTCAATATTTTTGTTGCGGACAGTTGTGGCCATGTGGTTGGGAGCCCATCACATAAAAAAACAGTGAGATAAAATATATAATGTAAAGTATATATAAACAATGATGAGAGGCGCAAAATTCATGAACAAGAGAATAAAAAACTGACATCTATTATATTTGTAATTCAACTGTAGCTTCTTGGAAACTTTAGCCTCTTGTTGGACAAATTAATTAAAATTAATGCAAATGAATCATCAATAATTAATCATCAAAAATGAATCAAATCAAAGTTTAACAGTGATATAAAAAGACAATTTGAACAAAAAAAAGATTATATAATCAGAAGGGTTATAAGACAAAAACTGACATCTATTATATTTGTAATTCAACTGTAGCTTGTTGAAAAAGTTAGACAACAGTGGTTAGCATTGTCGCCTCACAGCAAGATGGTTTCGTTTGACACTCGAGGTGTGAGTTCGAGGCCGACCAGGGCCGTTCTGTGTGGAGTTTGTATGTTCTCCCTGTGCTTGCGTGGGTTTCCTCTGGGTTCTTCGCTTTTTTCCCACAGTCCAAAAACTTGCATTTCAGGTGAATTGGGATTGGAAAATTGACCAAATAGGTATGAGTGAGTGTGTGAATGTGTTTGTCTGTGTGTCCCGCTCTGCGAATGGTTGGCCACCAATCCAGAGTGTGTATCCTGCCTCCGGCCCAAAGACTGAGATAGGGGCCAGCTCCCCGTGACCCTGTGAAGGATGAAGCGGAAGGAGATGAATGAATTAATTAATGCTTTTATTTGTAGTCATTTATCTTTTTATTTTATTGATTAACTTTATATCCAGTCATTTCAAGTTTAATAATGAAGCAGTTTATTATTTGACGTGTACGTGTTCCTGTCAAATGTGTGATGATGATGATGATGATGATGACGACACACAATTTTGTATTAAATTCTGTACTGTGAGAGTTATGTACCTTGAGAGTTATGAACCACGCATTTCATTGATTAATACATTTGTTTATTTTTAATCACTATAATCAATAATATAACAAGAATGTCAGAGAATAAACGTTTTTGCAAAATCTATCAATATAGTCACTAAATGGTCTGTTAGCGTGTTCATAGATTTCCTCGCTTCATTTCCATGTTGCAACGTTGTATCAGTTTTATCGGCATCATTATTGATTCATTAAGTTCTGTACACAGTTACTGTTACCGTTAAAACAAGAACTTCTTGGACTGAGGATTTCGAATTGACGTGATCTTTGCCCCGAGCTCTCCATTAGAGTTCAACTGCCTTTAGCCTTCACAATCAATATCTAATACAACACCACATATTCATCGAGTGCTCGGCCGGAGTATATCAAAGGGGTCAGTCTGTTTATTCTGATGAGGGCCCGGCCGGAGAGATTTTACTGCTCCAGGAATGAATTATTCAGTGTGGAAAGCTATGCTTATCTACTTCATTAAATTCATTTCCTGAATAATGAGGTTAATCCCCTCTTTCAATGGACGAGACATTTCTAAAGTGCAGATTGACTGTACAATTGATTAGGAACAGAATCCAGTTGATTATCATTCTCAGCCAGGCACTTATAGAGATTGTGGGCATTTGGGAAAATAATTGTGTTGATGGATTCAGAAGAATGTCACAGTGCGACCGACCGGCTGTTATGCGGTGTGTTTAGTTTGGTACGTTACATCTACTGTACTTCTGTTTTAAGATTTGGTGTGCTTTTACGCATACAGTCGACCCCCGAGCTTGCACTTAATGAGGTATGTGTGCAGATTCAGGGTGGACACCCTTACAACTTCTTTATTTACTACAACTATACTGTACACTATGAAATCATCAAAAGAAGCCTTCTGGTGACATTCAAAGATATTTAAGCACAATTGATTTTCGTGTCCTCCTGCTACAGTCCCTCCAAATGTCGCAGCGCTGATTATCGGAACACGCAAAACATCAAAAACGCCAATCCAATCCAAACGCCACGTTTATGACAAAGCACATAACGCATTCATGTTTTATTGAATATAGTTATGACCAATGTTAATGTGAATCATATTAAATGACAAGTCACAAACGTTTTTTGACTAGTTGCCACATATTATGCTGGTCCATTTTGGTGAGGGAGCAAGGGCTTGGTTTTCGTGTTTTCTTTTCTTTTCCTTATCTGATGTTGTGCTTAACTGAAGAAATTTCCTTATCTTTTGAATGGCCAAAAAAACGGGACCGAAGACTGACGTGCAGTTAAGCGAATTGTACACTTACACTCAGTTGACTGTATGCAGTTTGACTAGGTGTTGCAGGTTCAAATCCCGGTCTTCACAACTTTGATCAAGACACTGACCTACTCTACGGCTTAAGGCAGCCCACTGCTCCCGGTTTGTGGGGACACAATATTGAGACAGCCCCTAGTGGCCATAGCGACAATAAAGGAAAGTAAAGAGAGTGAGATTGTCAATATGGCAAACCATATCAAAATTGTACTGTGCTTTTAACCCATCCAGTGAAGTGCGCATACACACAGTGAAGTGAACACACACACCCGGAGCAGAGGGCAGCATAAGCTGTGACACCCGAGGGGAGGTGGGGGTCAGTGTCTCAAGGACACTTAGTAGGGGGATTTGAACCTGCAACCTCTCGGACACGAGTCCAAGTCCCCTACCACTGGACAACAACTTTTAAATCTCTTAAATCTCACTCTTTATAATTGACCTATGCATAAGCATTACTTATTTTGCCCACACGTTCACAAATTTCTTCTTTGCAAAACAAACGCTGCAAATCTCTGCTGTGAAAGTCAGCGCTGTCCCACATCAGTCAGGACGTGAGGGGACGCGCAATGTCAGCAGTCCCACAGCGGGTTCAGGGGAGGAGAGGAACAGATGGCTACCGGCCGACGGTGGGCGAAAGAGAGAGAGATTGAGAGGGAAGGAGAGCGAGAGGGAAAAGAAATGAGTTTCACGGAGATGTGAAGTTTTTGATAGCTGATGAAAAATGGGGAACCCTAAATTCCAACGGGAAGCACACCGGGCGGAATTTGCTGATGCCGCGTGGTGTAAAAGCGTAATACCAGACAGTTGTCAATTAACTTCGCTCTGGAGAGAAGTGGAAATATGTCTTTTATAACCTTTCCCTCTGCCACGCTGCGTTTACCAGGCAACTCCAGAGCTGTAATGAACCCCAACCTCCAACTATGCAGTAATTTAGTGGTGGGAATGACAGCGCAGGGAAAGTCTATGCCAGCGGAGTGAGAAAACAAACAAACATAACATACGACCCTGCAAAAGGAGTCTAACACCAGCAATATGTCACTCGGCGGGAATCCGTCTCGTGTTTTACTCACACTGTGCCCATGCGTTAACAAACGATGTCAGCCAGTTATGCTGATGATTACCTTCCTTTTCCCCCAGTAAGTTCTGTCGTTTCCTCCTAGTTAGCGAGATGCGCAGAAGTCTCACGCTGCGGCAAATAAAGGGTTTGTAAATACAGCACAGAGTTTTGTTTTTCTTCTTTCTGAGCGGGAAACTGTGAACCCTAATGGTTGCATTTTTTGTTCGCCCCATCACAACTTCCTGCGGTCTTAATGAATGTAATTTGCAAAAAAATAAAAAATAAAACAGTGATATTGTACAAAAAGTCGTAATATTGCAAAGTTGTGTTGCATGATGGGATTTTAAGTGATGGCGGTCCTTGCCAAGCCCACTGGTATATTTCTGTTCCTCTCCCATCATTTCGCTATCAGGCTCCGCAGCTTCCAGGATATTAAACAGGCTGTAATGAAGGAGGCTTTTGTGACTTTAGATTGCTTGGAAAACTGCCACCTGGGTTCTTGAATTTTACAGATTCGGGAAATTGCATAGACGTTTTTGGAGATATGTGTTTTCAACGATGATAATCAATGAATGAATAAATGAATGATAAAAGAACTCAGGCGGTCAGGTTTGAGTGGTTCTCATGCATACGGTAATGTTTTCGCTTTTAGTTTTTAGAACTTGCTTTTTATTAAAGCCTTGAATGTACGTAGGTAGCATTCTAGAAGCTTCAGTGACACCCGTTAATACATCATATCACTTTAGTATTATTTAAATATGATTTTATGATATTACGCTGTTTCTCTGGGACTTTTATGTTGACAGCTCTTTACCAGTTTCATCATTCACATACATTGTGTTTTGCTCTCTAGATGTTTTTTGCTTTCCTTGACCGATTTAATTAGCTATTTATGTTATTAGCTTGTCTAGCTGCTTCTAGGTTGTCTTGTTACGTCCTAATTTAGTTTGTTTGGTTTAATAGAAAGTGTTTTTCCATTATTAAGATAGTTTTATCTCTTTTTTCACCCTCTTAAGTCAAATGTTTGTCATGGTTTTGCATTCGAGTTCAGTCACGTCCATGACTTGTGCTTAAGTCATGTCTAGTTGTGTTTTCGGTAGAATTTTTGACCCTTTTGTTGCGGGTTTCGTTTTTGTTCAGTTGTTCTTGATAAAGGTCTCGTCCTTGCATTTGGACGACATGCGCTTATTCAAAAGTTGACATACAAATCAAATTCAAATTTTAATTGTCATATACACATTATAGTGACTCAAGTGACCCATGTAAAGTGAAAATGTTTAAAGTGTAAAGTGTCCAATAACCAGCTTAAAGTGACCCGGTGCAAAATTGGGTTCAGGTGCACTAGAGACTGTCCAGGTGAGCTTAACGATCCTGTTGCTTCCTCAGGCCGCCAACAGGAGGAGCCACTAAACAGGACTATTACAATGTTCTCCTAATTAATCGTAAATTATACCAGACGATCAAAAATTGTGGTGCAAATTAGCTCCACTTTCTACAAATCCTTAAATATAAACACACAAGGTCTCACACAAACTGTTTACTGTTACTGTCTTCTTGTCCCACTCAACAAATGAGAGCGGTATCACACTGTGTGTTTTCATTCTTAGCAGCATTAATATTGCAGCGCAGCTCATCTGTGCGTTTAGAGTTTTCAAGCCCATTAAAGGTTCATTGTGACCTGTAAATATTAAATAGGCCTGCTGTTTGGTTTTGGTTGTGCCGGACATGGGAGAGTTCTATTCGCTAGCCTGGTGGTGTGCACTAAAAGGTTTTTGGTCATGGCCTTTAATTAATATATTTAGTTTGGCTAATAAAAAGCACAGCATGGAAGACACATTCACACGTGTACGGATTATGTGTTGATGTATGTGTGCAATGCAATGTAAAAATCAAATAAATCAAAGAAAGATAAAAGGATTGTAAATCCTTTGTAAATCCTACATTGTAAATCACACCTCTATATCTTGAGACGAAAAAAGAAGTGGATTCTGTCTATGGCTTTTTAACTTTTTTCTGGGGCTTTTTTTAAGTTTTTACGTTGGTGAAAATATATCAGTTGGATGTAAAAATTGTACAATTTCCTTAAAAAAATAATCGACTGCAGGACAGTTCAGTCTCATGAAATATCGTCCTCCTGTTTTTGCGTTAAGACAAAAGCTCATAAAATGCAAAGCAGACAGTAGGGTTTACTCTAGGGTGGGATATGATTTCATGTTCTAAAGCGAACAAAATGATTAATGATTTCAACAAGGCTTGGAATTATCAAAGCGGGGTCGCGTGTCAGATTGATTTGCACCTGCATTTTCATATTTCCCCTTTAAAAGGTCTTCCCAATCCACACCGTCTTGATTGCGATCCATTTGTGGAGACAAATTGTTCATTGGCCATTATTTCCAATCCCAGAGAAGGATTTCTAAAGCCTCTCATGAAATAACAAGTATGTTTCATTCAGGGCTGCTCGTTCAAAATGACATTTATTCCCACCTTGCCGCTCACTGACGTGGCTTTTTCTCTATTTTAGACGGGACAGTTGTGGTCCAGTGGTAAGGAATTCTCCATCACTGGAACACCGACCATAACGGTGTTGTGCAAGTTACTTCTACATTTTAATACATTACACATTACTTGTTACTGTTATTAAAAGTAAAAATTACAGTCTTGGAATTGTAGCATGTTACATGACACCAAATTACTTAATTACTTTCACCAAAATAACTACGGAAGTCGAAATTGACATCCTAAAATAACAAAATGTACCTTTTACATCTATTTTATATTGGCCTATTCAATCTACAAATTATTCGATCTACAGTTTATAATTGGCAAAGTCTAGCAAATTAGTGCAGTTCGGGAAAGGTGAGTGTTTCATATAAAGACAAAAGGCAAAGTCTTTTGACAAAACAAATAAAATCACACCTCGTTACACTTTGGAAAAGGTGTGTGAGTGACACACGTGTCTGTTCACAAACAGGAAATATAAAAGGTTTGATTTATTGTCTTGAGGGTGAAAAGTGATGATGTAACTAAAGTGTTTCATAGTTTGCAGTCACATAATACCAAAATTGATTAGTAATTCACAAGTAATAACATTACTTTAATTCATTACTTTTTTGACATTTTACTCCCAGCTGTGACAATGACCAACATGCTCCGGGTGTGTGGATTTTGACACTGCCCCTAGTTGCCATATTAAGAAGCATTCACTTTTTCACCTCACTCCCACTAGCTCAAATGAATCGGCAGTAGATATTCTAAGGTGTTCCGGAACATTGAAATGTTGGCATAACACTAGCAGTGACAGCAAACTAGCCATTCATCTAGTAATTGCACATTATTAGTCAAGATAAGACGCGAGTGTCAGTGTCATCGACAGAAACCTCTGACCTTAGCTCAAGATGCTAATTTTTGCCAACTGTCCGAGCGTTTGTTTGACTGGAACACTTCAGTGAGATGGAGAAGCCACTGGGGTGGGACTCGGAGTTTAACAGCATCTGTTTTGCATCTGTCTGCATGATGGTACATTACAGGTTTGAAGAGTGTTGAGAAGGTGACTCATCACTCTCTATTTCCATTGCTCATTTCACACTCCAGGAATGGCAACAGAATGTAACAGGAATGCCGAATCTCTCCTAGGACCAGACTGATAATCTCGCATCACTTGCTGTGGAAACAGCACAGCGCGTACCACCCATGGAGGTGAGAAGTGTGTTATCTCTGTGATGAGGTAATAAAACCCTTTTAATTATTTTCCATGTCACTTTGTTTTCATGAAGAATTGGGGAAAAGGGGAAAAAATCGCTTTTGTCTTTTATTGTATTGGCAATGCTCAACAAACCAAAATTTTTATTTCAGTTTTCTAATCGATTAATCTTTTTGTGTGTGTGCATGTGTGTTTTTGTTTGTTTGTTTTGTTTTTTAAGAAAGAAACATTTGTCCTTTTTAATTAACAATAGACCGGAATTCAAATGTCTTTAATTAGCATTACAGCTAAAGTGGAAAACAATACAATACAATATAAAGGCTTATCTTATCTTATCTTATTTTATCGTAAAGTCCAAAAGTAACAACTTCTAGTTTACAGTAAATAAAACAAAGCATGTTTTATTATTCTTCTCACGGGTTGGGAAGTGAGCAGGTGACGGCAAGTTAAATTTATAATCAGTTCCAACTATAATCAATCCTCCGTGATGAGGTCAGCAGGGTGATTAACCGCAGGTGCGCCATCATGCTTCCCGACTCAGCCGCCAGGGGGAGCCGAGCCGCAGGACCGTAACAGTAATGAAGCAAACATGAAGCATGAGAAAAATGTTTGAAAAATCTCAGTTTACATTGTTAAAAAGGCATAAGCTGTGTCTAGTGAGGGGTCGGGCAACAGCAATGTGTCGGTGCCAGCGTTGAGCTTGGCAATAAAATTATGTTTTTGTATGTTCTATTAGGTCATCAAATCAGCGTCAGTTGAGTCTCAACGACATTGCCTGCAGGGACTTTTAAATTCCAGCAGGTGTCAGTATTCAGCGACACTGTATCGACACGGTGTCAATACAGTTTGCCAATGTGTCGAAACGTGTCATAACGCCCCTTCTACCCATCACTAGATGTGTCTTTGTGTCACGTTTAATTTTTGGCTGTGAACCAAGCAGACGACGATAGTTGCCAAGTATAAAGATTTTAATAAACAAAAAGACTAGAACGTCACACAAAACAAAGACATGGAATGAGAACTAGGAATGTAGCTTAACTTCAAAAACCGGCCTTCAAAAAGTGAGGCACGAGCGATTACAGGTGTGCTGTGGAGATTGTTGTCAGGTGTTTTAATCAGTTCCCTGTTGCTTCCCTCCACGAGCACCAGGGGGAGCCAAAAAGCAGAATTCTTACATCATTTTAGAGACAGTCGATGCTTTAAGAAAACTTTCATTTATGGATCAATTTTAAAAACTTATTTTAAAAACAAATACTTGCACTTTCCAGTGCTTTAACCTTTTTGAACTTTTTTTTAAACATTGTTCAAACATTTTTTTTTTGAAAAGCATGCAAAAGAAGTAAATTCCAAGGGGCAGTTTTAGCCAAATTATTCATTTGCTAGTTTATGAACAACATTTTTATTAATATTTTATATTAATAACACTTATTTACTGGCAGTCTTGGATGGATGAATCATTTTTTAAAGGTTAGGTAAAAAAAAATGCCAAGAAAAAAGAAAAATTGGGCCTTGAGTGGCATGGAATCTGATTGCTTGCTCTTGATACAACCAATTCTGAAGGTGGTAAATCGCACGCCATGATTGCTGTCGACACGCTGTCACGCTAGTCCTTGAAAATCGCCAATGAAGTCCTGGCCCTGAAACATCGAACTGGACTAAAGCAGCTTCCTCTCGACAGCTTCAATCCTAGAGCTGCACTTTAAACAAAGTCCTGACGGATTTAACGATTCCTTGTCTTAATTACATTGCAAAGGCAAAGTTTTAATCTCTGCTTTGGAATCCATCCGTTTATCTGTGATTTCAGGGTCTCTCAGCTGGGCCTGAGGCAGGACACACCCCTCGATTGGTTCAAGTTCAAGTTTATACATAATAATTCAAATTGAATAATTCAAAACGATAATTCAAAGCTGCTAAGTGAAATTAGGAAAAAAAATTGGTGACCAGTCAATCACAGAAAAACCATACTTGAGTAAAAGACTGATTACTCCATTACAAGTTACAAATCACCGGTTCCAATGAAACTTGAGTTAAAACCGTGAAGTATCCAAACCGTGAAGAACTTGGGTATTTTACTCGAACTGAATTTAGGCTAAAAAACACCTAGAAGACACAACAAGAAGAGGGTAAAAAAGGACAACTCTTTATTTATGAGATTGTTTTATTTCAATATGAAAAATAAATTTAACACCTTAATGTTTCAAAATGGCAGAACAAAAAAGATTTTAAAAAAGAACAAAAAGTCAGCCTGTGTACAAATGCAAATGTTCAAAAAAGTGCAACCGCTAACTCACATTGAGCGTCAATTCAAATGTAGTGGACTAAAGAGTACAGATACTCAATCACAAATGTAGTCAAGTAGAGAGTAAAAGTTGCCAGTATTGTTGATACTTGGTACCAATACAAAGTATCCAAAAATATCCAAAAAAGTAAAGTAGCAAAGCCCATTTAATCAAGAACTTTACACCACTGCCAATCACAGACTTTACATCACTACTAATTTTATTGTCTTAGAGCCCTTCAAAGTGCAAATAGCTTTTTTTCTTGCTCGTTTCACTCTTCTGCCTAGTGAGTGATCCACATCCCTGCCGGAGGAGACGACGCCGCATCACTGCTGGAGATGTGTCAATACCATTGTGATGGAGACGACGTCGCTTGAGGAATGTCGTACCAATGGGATGGAGATGATGTCGCTTGGAGGAGTGTCGGTATCACCAGGACGGCGATGACATTGTTCAGAGGAACGATCTGGAGCCACTGCTTCATGGGATGGATGCACACTTTACACCCGCAGGAGGAAGAATTCACCGATGACTACCAATGCAATCAGACTGGCATCAGAGTCGGGTTCTCCCTAGTTTTATTTCTTCTCACCCCACCAGAGAGGTTTTGTTTTCCTAGCNAAAAAAAATCATAGTTGATTCATAGTTGCTGCTTGAGGGAAATTAAAGAGAAGGAATGACGGTCGTCATTACACTAGAAAAAAAAAACTGTTAGTGTGCTTTTCCCCGGAATTTGGCTCATTCGTCTTCATGGTGCTCAAAGAAGTCGTGGCAACAGATGGTAATCATGGTGACAAAGGTCATGAACTCCTGAAAATCACACTCAGAATCGCCGTCTGTGTCCAGACTTTCCATCAAACTGTCCATTGTCGCTTGATCTTTCACTTGCTGTAAAAGATAAATGCAACTTGNAAAAAAAACTGTTAGTGTGCTTTTCCCCGGAATTTGGCTCATTCGTCTTCATGGTGCTCAAAGAAGTCGTGGCAACAGATGGTAATCATGGTGACAAAGGTCATGAACTCCTGAAAATCACACTCAGAATCGCCGTCTGTGTCCAGACTTTCCATCAAACTGTCCATTGTCGCTTGATCTTTCACTTGCTGTAAAAGATAAATGCAACTTGATCAACATGTCAAGACAATCCACAAACCAACTGGAAGTGTCTGTCACAGGTACTTGAGTAAAGTACCATTTACTCAAGTATTTTTGCTACTTTGTATTTACAATGGAAGCAACTTGTACTCACTGCTTGACTACATCTCATACGTTTACATACATCTTTGCGTTGGTCTCAAGCTAAGAAAAGCGCTATATAAATTAACTTGAATTGAACTTGAGTACTCTTTACTCCGCACTGAGGGATTAATAAAGTTTCGATTAGTACTGTTTTTTTTNAGTCTTCCTGGAATTGGTGACTTGTAACTTGTAATGGAGTAATTTTTACAGTAAGGTACTGTTACTTGATGAAACTCTCTTGATATCGTTTAGCATCTTACCTCGGTGAGAGTGGGAAACTCATGCGTGAGCAGCTCCTTCAGCTCGCTCTTTTTCAATTTGTACTTGTCGCCTTCCTTCGACGAGTATTTATGGAAGATCTCAATAATGGTGCCCAGGCAGTTCTCCAAATCCGACATGTTTATGTGCTCTTCTGCTTCTCAGAGCGGTCTCGCTGCTGCCGGAGGAAACAGAAACTCTTCTCAACTTTACCCGGGAAA
>SOMO01001410.1:0-14531 GCA_028128575.1 Paedocypris carbunculus
ACCTCCACTACTCTGGACTTTGCTTTCAGCTTCTTTAGAAGAATGCCAAGCTGTTCTATTCCCAGATCAGTCTAGAACTTCCCACCAGTGGGTCCTTGGACGTCCTTAAGGTGGGGCTTGTATAGAAAACCTTCCTTGGGAGGAATTACGGAATGTTCCAAAATCGATGCCCAAGTCTCCTCAGCTGACTCCTCTCAATGCGAAGAAACCACTTGATCTATTTCTGCCGCTTGTACTCAAGACCTTTATATCAGGGTGACCATAGATAAGGATTAAAGCATAGATTGTGATATTGAGAACTTTGTGTCTAGCTCGTTTCACAACTTGATTCCTGTTCCCACCAATTCACAGGTCCATCTGACCAAAAAGCTGTCAAACAAAAAAATACATTCTCAAAGTATAAACGTGTATAAGAAGAGACATGCAGCTCAGATATACAAGTACTTAAAATTGGTAGTGTGTTCTTAGTCATAAAAATGGTGAATGTTCGAGGAGGACAGCTGGGTCATTCAGGTCATAGAGGAGGAAAGATGGATTGCTCCAACTTCAGCAAGACTCAGATTCAGTTTTGTGACTGATCCAACAATCTGAACCAGTTCTTCACTTGTTTGAGACAGCTCGTTTCACACTTTGCCAAAGAAAGTTCTGAGCAACCTGGAGCTATTAGCACCCTATTTTTATAATTTGAGGTTTGTTAAAGCAGCTAAAACACATTGTTATTCATAGAAACAGATAATTATGAAGTCGTGAATCTATATTTCCGACATCATGCTGCTTAGCATCTGTACTTTGGCTGCAGTGAATATAGCCAAAGTCTATTAGATATGACAAATACATCAATGCTTTTTCCTAATTTGAGTGTGGAGCAAGCCACTAAAATTCCTCACAACATTTTTGCTTTGTCTTTCAAATGTTTACCAGTACGGGTGAACACAAACTTTACGAGATTTAAATACCTCATTTATACACATAATAAAATATATCAAATCCACAAAGAAGCATTGTAAGTTCATCATGGTTTGTTTTACGCACAAAGAAAATAACTTTTTTTTTTTAAAAAGAAATTTTGTCTAAGATTTTTTTGGGAAATTTAATACTTTCCCAATTCATAGATGACAATTGTTGCTGTCATTGCTGAAACAATACAACTACGTTTATAAGTATATCAGGGCCTTGAATTGGTAAACTGACCTTGGATGTGAAATACAGTGGTGTAAAGTACTCGAGTAAATGGATTTTGTCACTTACTTAAGTATGTTTTGGCTACTTTGTACTTTTACTGAGTATAACATAAGGAACTTTGATTCTTTACTCTTTACTCCAGCACATTTGAATGTACACTTACCGTTATACCTTACATTGTGTTGTGCCCGACAAGTCACCATTTTTTCTACTGCAAATCATTTCAAGATACCGCCATCTGCAGGGTGCTGAAGGTACTGGATGTTGTTTATGAACTAAATCACCTGAACGTCAATTAGCGGTTGCACTTTTTTTCTCATTTGAAACATTGACGTTTTTAATTTTGAATTTGAACTTTTTCACATTTCATATTCACTTGTTGCTTTTTTAGCTTAAATTCAGTACAAGTAAAACAATTATTTTCTTAAAAAATTGATTATGACTTTTACTAAAGTTCTCTTGGAATTGGTGACTTGTAATGGAGTAGATTTTACATTAAGGTACAGTATTCGTACTTTTACTCAAGTATAGTTTTCAAATACTCACTTCAAAACACACCACTGCTGAAATGCTTTATGAGACAAAAAGAGATTTGTTTTCTGGGGAAAATTATGTTCTATATCTTGGATGAACTACAACAAATACTGCTTTTCTAACCAGGAGCCAATCCCAGCAACCAACTATTATTATATATTATTCATATTACATATATATATATATAATAAATAAAATATTATTGCATATATTGCCTTGTCAGTATTTATTATTTTGCACTGTATGTCTGCACTGTCCTGTCTTGAGCTTTCACCTAAGCTTTTCACTCACCCACACAATGTGTATGTAAAATGTGGAAATGACATTTTAGTAACAATATTACATTGATAATTATATTTAGTGAGCAATGTATAGAGATATGTTTATCATACTGTATGTCAAAAGTACCATTGTTCATGTGAATCTGTGGCTGCAAAGCTCAAACCGACTTGCTGAGCTCAAACTTTCATTCCAGAGGGTGTGAGATTGCCGTCACTTCTGTAGGATGTTTGTGTCGAACGACATGATGAAATCCCGGATCAAACCCATGATGCAGATCTCTGGGGTGGTGGAGTCATCTCCACGGCTGATGCAAAGCGTCCATTAAGGCACCGCACTGTACACAGGGCCGATCTGTCGGGTCCGGTTCCGCGTTTAAGAGAGAAGTGTTTCGTTTGGGCGAAACAAAGCCAGTTTTCCATCCAGTGTTCCAGTCAACAGCTGCAAACACACACACAAACCTTTCTTTAAAAGCATTATCTTATGAATTAAATTCACCGCCTGGTCTAACTAAACTAGCTTGAATAGTTCAGACTCATTTAAAAGTCTGTTGGCAGTTATTATTTTAAACCAAAGACATGGATGTCCTAAAGCAGAAATGAATGTGAAACCACAGAGGACACAACAATACATCTCATACACATCTGCTGCCCTAATGATGAAGTGAAATTGATGGCTTCGTTTATTTATATTTGCCCATAAAATGTTCCGAAATTTTATGCCCTTGCATTCTTCCCTGAAGGTAATTAGCCATTTAGCTATGAAAGCACATTTGCTAATGAAACCAGTTCCATTCATACCAAAGAACGTCTCCAATGCATCGTTGTGCAATCTGACACGCATCAGCCCTGGAAAGTCATGCATTCTATGGTATGAGGACTTTCATTTATACAATATTACATGTAAATAAATATACATATCCTTATGAAATAGAAGGCCACTCAGGCATAAAGATTTGGCTTCATTGAGCTGATGTTAGTACAGTATCACCAAAAGTCATGGGTTTGGTTTCCCATAGAAGATGGAAATATATATAAGACACACACACCCTGGATTAATGGCCAACCAATCACAGATCAGAACAAACACACATTCAGACTCCCTCGCAGATACGTATGTATATGGGCAACTTTTCAAATTCCTATTTTTGGATGGGAGAAAATGCTTTTTTTGGAGGAACTTGGGAGACCTGGAGCAAATCTACACACAGTACAGATTATAAAAACTAGATTTATGTAAATGTATTGTGCATAGCTATTACAGAATTATAATTTCGCATGAACCCAATCGCTTGCCATTGAGGCACTTGAGCATTACAGGAGCACAAAGCAAACAGGCCTATTGGATCTCCTCATGCAGAAGATCTCTACATTCCAACTGCTTGTGGCCGAACTACGTCATGAACACACTAAAACGCTTGTCACTGCCTTATTGAATGATTTCCGATTGAGCTGACAATCTTGTTGCTCTGAAAACAGATTAAACAATTGACAACGCTTCCATACTCTTTCACACCTAGTTGCAACTTTAGCACTTCCGAAAAAAATAATTGTTGAGTTATTGTTAACAATCACAATGATGTTTTTTTAAGTAAATACAAAGTGACTAGGACAATTGTGGACTAGAGAGCATAAGGGAGCGGGACTAGTGACCAAAAGATTGCAGGTCTGAATACCACAACTAAAGTGTTCATGATATTTAACACAATCTGATCATTCTTTAAGTAGCTTTGGATAAAAGCAAAATAATTGTGGTCTTCTATAGAATTATAAGTCCTGCTGTATTAGCTGGAAAGTAGGGAATGAGACTATGGATCCACAAAGAACACAACACCAATACAGACATCAGGTAAGAAATAGACGAGAAAAATCCAAGCAAGTAAGCGTACCGAAACAACTCCAAAAAAAGCCAACACTAACAAAACAATCCAGCACCAAACAAAGAAAACACAGACTTAAATACAAGAAACAATGCACACTAAAACTCTATGTAAGTCTCTTTGGTTTAACTGATGGTTGATTTCTGACACTAATCAATCCCAAAATGGTGGTGAACCCATTACACCTGACCAACAAGAGTTACACCTGACCAACATCGAGGTGTAGCAGGATATCCAGTACATTGAGTTCTTTGTAAATGTAAGGCGAGGCTGTGTCTGGCCTTTTAGCTGAGCTCGAAGTTACAGTTTAACAGTGACAGTTGTGGTCCAGTGGTAGGGATGCAGGATCGAATCCCGCTACATTTGGTTCGACACCTGAAAGTACTTGGGTAAGACACTGAACCCTACACGCGCCTTGAGGCTGCCCACTGCTCCGGGTTTGTGTGTGTTCACCTCACTGTGTGTGTGTAACGATAGAGAACAACTTCGATATAGTCCCATAGAGGCCATATTGACTAATTCACTCACTTTCTTTCTTCCTTAAGCAAATCAGATATACTCTACTAATATCCAAATCCCAAAAATCAGTATAGTTAGATATAGGTTGTGAGACGTCTTCTTGTTAACTGCTAATTAAAAAAATAGAATCTAGACTATTAAAAAAACGTGAAAGCAAAATTTGAATTATTTGTTTATTTACTGTCAAGCAATAAGACCACCAAAAACAACCAATAAGACCACAGCATCATGAAATGTGAGGTGCGGTCGGAGATTTGCATCAAACCATCGCCAATTCTATAAATCAGGGACAGAATCATTAAAGACAGCAGAGTTCAAATGTGGCAAAACAACTTTTATTCAACAACAGCTTTTTCTGAGAATCAAACACGTGATCTTTGATGTTGGTAGAGCTGCCCTAAAAGAGCTTGTTTGGGCTGAAACCAGAACACCTTGGGAAACCTTGGGCAAACACAGAGGAATCAGAAAGAAGCCCAGACCTTCTGAGACCTTCCTGGTGTGAGGCAACAGTTCTCAGTTCTCAACAGTCACCCAACTGAGTATTATCCAATTCAGAATATAAATACAAGGTAATGGGGTTGCAAAAAGCATCAGTTGAAAACAGATTGAAATATTTTAGCCATAAAACGCACATATAAAGAAAATAATAACCTGTGCACGTTCTTCGTCATGTTTCAAGCGCATCCTTTTGCCTAAATGGTTTTACAAGCAGCTTGATAATAAATCAGAATGTAAAATATCAAAACGACAGAGGTTTCGTAATCTGATTTACTGCAAGACGCTCTGGCCGAAGGCTGAGGAAAGAAGGAGCACAAATCACAACTACAAAAAGAACATTAAGGGATAAATAACTTCGAAACATGTTTACAAGTTTGCTTTATGTAATAAAGGATTAGGGTAAAAAAAAAAATAAACGACAATTTTTGTTGGAGTTTTACTTGTATTAACCTTTACTAACAGTAATAACAACTGGACTAAATGCTAAATAAAATTAAAATTAAAAGACTTAAAAAACTCCTAGGATATTAATAAAAATATAATATTATATTATTTATTTATAATAAAGTAAAATATGTTTTAATATTGAGTTAAAAAATATGTAAATGTGTAAAAGTTAATTAGTTGTGTAAAAATTAAAATTAAAATAAACCATGTTTTTTTCAGTTATTATTTGTGCTGTGATTTTTTCCATCGCATTAAACACGCCTGAAACGGTTTATGTTTTAAAGCAAATGTTATTATAATCAGGTAATAAGTCAAAAGCTTTTGCCAAAAAACCCTGGCAAACCGAACGGGTCGGTACGACAGCAGTGAAGAGTAAATCTGGTCGCCTTAATGACTTAAAGCTGATGTCATATAGAGGGTGTTTCCAAAAAATGTGTCAATCCGTGGACAATAAGAGGGAAAAGTTGAGAGCAGAGACTGTGAGAATTGACAGAGACGCTCTTTAAAACCACAAGAGTTAGGAAAATATGCCATCCTGCTGGTCTCCTGTTTTACTAGGACCCTTGCTAAATGCATATTACACCAGTTTATTTATCTGTCCTCTTTAAGTTCATTACATATTCTAACCACTCACCGCACAAATCCCTGCAGAAGCCTTTCCTTAGATTGGCACATTTGCATTGTAAACAGCCCGAGATCAGCAATGTATAACAATTTTAATGACATTTGCTGCTAAATAAATAAATAGAAAAATAAAAAAATCTGTAACTAAACTAACCCAATAGTTCTCAGGTTGAAGGAAAGTGAAAAGGTGATTGAGTTTTGTCAGAATGGCCACTTTTCAAAGTATGAAAATTGTGTGTAAGCATACAGTGAAGTTACACACACACAGTGAAGTGACACAAACACACAAACCCGGAGCAGTGGGCAGTGTCTTGCTCAAAGTAGAACCAGAATGGGATTAGAACCAACTCCAAGTCCAACTCCTTACCACTGGACCGCATTAAAAATATACAAATGCATTTAAACAATCCATAAAAAAATGCACAAAGCCTGATTGTAGCTCGGTAGAGCTGGTGTAGGAAAAGCCAAGGTCAAGGATCCGATTCCCAAGAATGACGTTATCTAAAGTTTGACAAAATCACCCACGATGACACCAATCACAATGACATCATTCAGTAGCACTCCAGCCATTACGGCATCGCTCTTGTAAAATCTCTTCGTTTTTACATAAATCGTAAACGGCCTGAATCGTTTTTACATTGCTAAACAAACTAAAGTATATTTTAAACAATTGAAAAATCACATTTCTGCTCCACATCTCCAGGAACATCTTAGAATGTTATTACGGGCAGAAGGTTTGCCAGTAGCACGTCTCATGGAGTCTATTATAGTAGGTGGTCAAGCCGTGCGCATCTGAAGTAGTTCCCAAGGCCAACTGAGAGGGATAAAGCGTCCAGAAGCACGGAGTAGCTGTGTTATTTGGACGCCAATGCTCTGAGTCAGACAGAAAGATATCTGAATGAGAACAAACCACTGTTTAAATGACTTCATTTTTCAACCTCCTTTTGTTTGCCAGTAATGACTCACACTAAAATCCTAATAACACAAAAAGCCAGTGTTTAAAAAGAGAAATCAATGTAAATGAAGGATAAATGAATGGCTTGTGTGGGAATGGCTGGACGTGAAATTAAGTAAGGAAAAGTAGGTCACAGGTATTAACAATTATAATGTTGTCTCCTAAAAGACACAAAAACATACTAAATGTACCATGCTACTTGGATAAATTTTAATTATTCATCCAACTAAATCATTGTCTAATTAATCCAAATTAATCCAGTTCTGTTTTTTTTTTCACCTGAATTGAAAGAAAGTGAATCTGGATCAAGGAGAAGACCATTGGCAGAAACTCCAGAAGCCTCTTCAAACCAGTGAAATCCAGTTCAGGCAATCACAAACCAATCCATCTTTGAACATTTTAAAAACACTTTTTTAACCAGGCCCCACATCTAATTTTGACTATTTGTCTTTCTTTTTTGTTTAAACCCATTTACATTGTCATGTTATTACAATGTTTTTGAAATACAATAAAAATAAAGAAACGGCACATTTAAACAGTAAAAACACATACAAAATATTACATTCATCTTGATGACATTATTAATGATGTCATCATCTATAATACAGCATTTTCTGGGCTATATAATTTTTTATGCATATGAAAATATTTGCATGTGAAAATACACAATAAGTATACACCACAAATAAAAAAAATATAAGTTCACAAATACAGACATAAGAGTCCTCTACTTTGTATCGGGATCCTGATCACCCTTGATGTATCGGGACGGCTGAACATTATCCCTGACTTATATTACAAAAGAATAAACCAAACAGTTCATAAATGGAACAACAGGAAGTGCAGAGGCGGGAGAGAGATTTAACTGTAGATAACAAATGGTCGCTAAATGATTTCTTTGCGAATGATGAAGAAATTGTAATTGTAAATGTGCCAAAAAGTATGTGCCATGACCCTAATAAAAGCATAGCTTTAATAATTATTGTTGTCTAAGTGTACCATTGTGCCATTGCTCTGTGTTTGAATCATAAATTAGGTTTATAATATTGTTGTTTTCACTTGCCAAATCAGATAGTGAAGTCCCAAAGAGGATGTACGACAGACTCAACAAGTCACCAAAGAATTGTGAACTTTACTTTGGCGAGGAGAAATTGTAAATGTGCTCTCTAACAGGAAAGTTGGGTGCTCAAAACTCTAAGGACCGGATGGGCACTTGCAAGGTTGATGGTTTTATAGGTATAATAGGCACATATGTGCACTTATAGTTTAGCCAGATCTCATCATCATCCGTTTCTGAACTTATGCAAGAACTTATTCACGGGAAGTGCAACAATTACACTCATTGTCTAACAACTGAACTGGAATATAATATATATTAACTGCGAACTGGCCAGGAGTCTCTGGTTAGCGAGACGCATTACATTCCTGTGCACCTTACTTTCACCTTTGTCTATGTGTGTTTAATAGCAAAGCCAAATCCACCTTAGATCATTTGAACTGACCCATTAATAATTTTTATTAACGCAATATATAGCATTTGTATCACACGTGCTACCGAGTTTGGTGAGCCAGACAGGAGAATTTACTGAGCACAGTCAATTCACATTTTGAAGTATTGAATTGAAGAAAAAAAAAGTTCGCCCCTAAAAGGATGTGCTTTTGAATTATGATGTTAAAATGCTGTGATGGAAGAGGGCATATATTTAACTGACAGCAATAACCGTCTGATTTCCTAAAGCTATATGGCAAGAAATGCCCAGGAGCAGCTCTATAAGTACTACTGTTTTTGCCAAGCAAGCCTTTTTTGTCAGACTTTTAGAATATACCAAATTGATGGATAGGGATTATGAGAAAATGTTTGCAGCTATGATTACTATTGGTCCTTCCATTGCGGCACTTATGGAATAAAGGATAAAACATTCTCAGACTTTGGGACTGTTACATCGCCACTGCCAAGCAACCCTTCACCTGTCCCACCATCAGTCCCTACAGTCACCAGTTTGAAAATGAACCAAGATCACCCACTGCTTGTCTGGATCTCCATCATCCTGTTGTTGTGGAGCACATTATGAAAGGTGAACACATTAGACCTTGACCGATCTTGAAGTTCTTTTAACCTGGATAAGAATTTAAGAAGAACCATTCTTCTAAAAGTGAGGCCAAACACTGACGTTGGTCGAGAAGACCTGGCACTCAGTCTCCTCTCTAATTCATGCCAAAGGTGTTCTATATGGTCAAGGCCAGGACTCTGTGCAGGCCAGTCAAGTTTGTCCACACCAGACTCTGTCATCCATGTCTTTTTAGATTTGGCTTTGTAAACTGGTGCACAGTCGGGTTGGAAGAGGAAGGGGCCTGCTCCAAACTGTTCACACAACGTTGGGAGCATGGAATTGTCCAAAATGTTTTGGTATCCTAAAGCATTCAAAGTTCCTTTCACTGGAACAAAGGGGCCAAGCCCAACTCCTGAAAAACCTCATTATTTGGCTGGGTGACCAAATACTTTTGGTAATATAGTGTATGTGTCCTGATTTAAAACGCTTGATTCTGTATATCACAGTAGAGAGTGGTGACCACCTGCTCAACTAGTTTTGGAGTTGATGCCAGGATGACAATCACAAGGCTTCTGCTGAAACAAAGAAAGGCAAAGCCACCTAACTTCTGCTGAACTGTTGTTCCTCCTGAAGATTAGGAATTTTGTGAAGCATCTAAAGTCCACAAAGTCCCCAATCATCTGATTATCCAAATAAACAGTGAGAATGAAGATCTAGCTGCACTGACCAACATCACGCAGCAACTGGTACAATGATTAGCTGATGTTCAGCTACAGTTGGCATGTCTGACTGCCGAGCAGCTACAATCAGTTCTCCTCCGAATACCCAGACTTTTGGCAGTCATTCTGGAAACGTCGAAAAATAACCACCCTACGGAACTGCATCTCATCCCAAGCCAAGATACTGCCTTAGATGTAGCCAAGATGATCATGTAGAAAGATGGCGCCTTGTACTTTTAAGCGACTGATGGAAAAGCGTATGGAAGACCTGCATCTTAATGAAGTAATTGTATTCATCAATGATATCCTCATATTCTTGGCTACTTTTGAAGTACACTAGACTGTAGGAGTTTGGAGAAAGATTGTCTCCTGTAAAATGCAAGCTTTTCTAGATCAGTGTGAGGTATTTGGGTCAAATGGTGTCTGAAGTACTATCGGAAACCGATAAAGAGCTCCAGATTAAAATGTTGGCCAGTACCCAGAAATCTCAAAGAACTGAAATCCTTTCTGGTATTCGCTGGTTATTACCGACAGTTTGATAAGGACTGTGCCCCAAGACTCCTCCAGAGTACTTGGACCCAAAGGGAAAGCTGGACTTCAGATCGCCAAACTGCTTTTGATCTGACTATTGACAAGTGGATTTCTACTATCATGCTTGGTTTTGATAATACCAAATTACTTTATATTTTACACACAGATACAA
Source organism: Paedocypris carbunculus (assembly GCA_028128575.1). Taxonomy (NCBI): domain Eukaryota; kingdom Metazoa; phylum Chordata; class Actinopteri; order Cypriniformes; genus Paedocypris; species Paedocypris carbunculus. The sequence goes on from SOMO01001410.1 coordinate 10,391, forward strand.
CAACCAAGGGATTAGGTGCTGTGCTGTACCTGGACCATGAGCCCGCAAGGCCTGTCGCAGAGCGAGTAAAGATACCTGGCTCACAAGCTTGGGTTTCTAACCCTGAAAAAGAGCGTGACAGAGAAGTTTCATGATTAACTCTATGTTGCTGTCATCATAGTCTTCACTGACAGCAATCCCCTTCAATCGTTCTGACCTCAGCAAAACTATATTTTCTAGATTCAACCATCAATAATCAGCTGCACCTTCAACATACTCATTCAAGTAGCAGCACCTTGCTGGTTGCTACTCTGATTTACTCCTGTCAAGACATTCTGAGGGAGTAGAACCTCAAGAGGACTATCCTTGTATGGCGTAGTTGATATCTTAATTGTAATTGTTATCGATGAGGTCTAATCTACAATCAAGCTATCCATACTTTAACATCACTCTAGCTGAGTCATTGATGATTAGTATCAGAGCCTTTCCAGACAGTTCTCACAAAGAGGAGTTCCACAGCCTTCCAGTTGTCCTATCAATGACGATTTTGTGAGGTCATTCATCAGCTTGACAGAGGTGAGAAGGTTCCCCCACATCTTTAGAGAAACTACCAATATGTTGTTGTTGCTAGAGTGGAACTGGCTAGAGTTGAATGATGGTTTGCTGCGTAGCAGGAAGAGGACCATTTCACTCTCTAATCCTTCCTCCAAAAACCATTCAAACTTGTTCTCAACTTGAACTTGTATGTTTGGACTTTTTGTCAATTGAAACTGACATTTTACAAAGTTTGCAGTTGCCACACTCACACCCAACGAGGGAGACAAGACTAAGTGCCTTTAAGATGACTTCATGGTCCCCATGGCATTCCAGCGCGCTCGCACTTCAATCAAGGCATCTCAAGAAATCTCAAGATTCAAGGATCTACACATTGGCAACAGGGAATGCATTCGAATCAGCTGAGAAAAAAACAAGAGCTGTTTTGAAATAGAGGCAACACCCTACAGCGAGGAAGTCGGACACTTGGTCAAGGGTATTGAAGTTGGGTGAGAAATCCTGGAGATCCCTTCCATGGGCTTAACTCATTTGGTTCTTACGTTATCCAGAATAATAACACATTTCCTGTCTTATCCACTAATCTCTGTCTGAAACACTTTCCGCTCACGCATCCTCTCTTCTACACTAAATTGGGCATAGGAGATCCAGCAGGCAGAACTCAAAGTCAAAGAATCTGCTTAGCCTCTATCCCTCTGCGGACTCTCTCTACTCCACCTCCCTCAATGGTTCCTCGCTCTGTCCCGTTGCCCTTGGCAGTCCCTTTCTCCTCTCTACCCCTCTTGGCACTCTCTCACCCTGTACTTCACCTCTTCTGACTTTCTTGCTCTGCTATGCCTCCTTCAGGTCTCTCATGCTCTGCTCCACCTATCTCCGCTCAAGTTGAGCTCTGTGGTCACGGCCGCTCCAGTCAAAGTTATTGCGGCACTGTGCCGCTACAGTTAAGGTCCTCGGGCCCTCAACTGTCACCATTTTGCTCACAGGACACTCCTGTTGGCAGCAGGAGGAAGTGGCAGGAGGAATAAACATTAGTTTGTGGATCCAGTTGTATGTCCTCAATCCTACTACTGACAGTAATGTAATGCAATGTATGTAAAAAGTTGCATTACACAAGATTCTAACAGGGTTTATAAATATTACATATAAACTAAATACAATAATTCTGGCTGAAGAAAAAAGCCTTTGTGACAGTGAGGCAGGAAGCAAAGCTGTGATGATGACCTCAAGGTTTTGAACCCCTTTACGCAATATAGCTTCCACAATATTCCTCCAAGTGTATGACCCAAAAGGCAGCCAAGAGATAGAGCCACAGCTGTTAATGTCATAGATTTCAGTCCAGGTCTGAGGATACAGCTCTTTGTGGTCACACGCAGCTTAAAATCCATGTGATTAAATTTTAACAAGAAAGAAAAAAAAACAGCTGGTCTTACAGTAAAATGCCAAGAAAAATGAGTTAAACATTTAAAAATATCATTATGTAACAATGTCAGGCCGTGTAGATTACAGTGACAATGATAATCATTAACCTGATTTTCCACATGTAATGAATACATTCCAAAAACATTTACTTATTTTAATTGACTTTTAATGAGAGCAGAAAATACCAAAGATTTTCTGATTTCAACAAAAAAGATTTTTGAAAAAAAAAAAAAAACTGTAATAGGAGAGATATTTTTTATAAAGCAACTCTTTTGTTAAAACCTGTATTGTCAGAAAACAAATGTTATCTGCTTTAAATGTATATTAAACTGCAAATTTTAAAATGCATATATTTTTCTGCAAAAGTGATAAATTGTTCAAAGAAACATTACTCATTTCAACTCAATTACTTGAAATTTTCCAAGTCAAAGAGTCTCAAATGCAACCGGCTATGAATTTACTGCCCAGACTCTGTACTACATCCAGATTGTCAGAGTCCACTAAGACTTTCCATCTTCAGGCTTGAAAATCTGAATGAATAAGAACTTGGAACCAGACAAATTAAAACTGTGCATGCAGATTCCAAGGCTGATCAATACCAGCTTGACACAAAAGAACTAATTCATGTTGAGTAATACGGGAACAAGGACTGCAAGTGATTACACCTATCAAAGGAAATGAAAAGTGAATCACTTTCTCATATGCCAAAGATGAAAGCAGACAATTCAAGTTTATAGATTATTTTTCCAGGTCATTTTTGAATGGATTTAGTGAAAATGTGAGGAGAGAAAGAAAACCGACACATAGCAACAACCTGAAATCATGGTTATAGCTAAACAATGATCTGTATGCTAGTTTGAAATATTTGTTATAAGTATTAAAAAGCTTTAATTGAAACAAAGTCTCAAAAAAGGCACATGGTCTGGAATGACCCAAGGGTGATAATTTCCACTTTTGGGTCAACTATTCCATTAAGTGATGAATTTGGAATTGCTACGGGAAATCTCATCCAAAAGACACTTTCTCAAGAACAGTCAGGCTGCACTTGAACATCTGCTGTTAGTGTTTGAATACAGAGAACTACTGAAGAAAAACAAGCCATTTATGGTCCACATTTCTGATCAGTAGCCACGGCCAAATTTTCAATATTCAGATTGGTAAACAACGCAACGAAGATCTTGACCTTGACACATGAAACTACGCTGCACCGACCTTGTGTGTCTGAAGGAACATTCTAGACAGATGAATGATGAGAGAACAAAAGGTGATGCTGTGTAAGGAAATTCATAAACTTGAGGGTTTCATGGCAACTTGTGTGAAATGTTATCAAGGTATAGTATCTGAGTTACTGCATAGGTTCTACATCTTGACCTTCTGTTTACAATCCAAATTGGCCCTATTCATGCTAGGAAATTGACTACTCGTATTTAATTTTTATTTTCCGCAGCCCAGCAATTTCATCTATATTGTCTAGCGTTCTGTTTTATCTTAGATTCATCTGTCTGCAGTCATTATTTAATGACTTTTACAGGACAACGATTCCATGGGGAATAGTGCAACTTATAAAAACAGGCTTTTAAATCATTCAAGATAAATCCTCTCATTCATACCATTCAAAGTCATAAAGCAACTATTATCTGTTTTTCCTGTTTGTGGATACCATCAGTACAAAAACCCTCTAGATTGATGTATTCAGCAGTCTGGAATGCCTCATATTAAAACCACAGGTCCAATAATCAGGTGCAAAAATTGAGAGCAGGATTTAAGCCGGACATTTAACTGTTTATGTTCTAAATATGAGTTTAATTAAAATGTACGCACTCCCGGGTGCAACGGCTTAAGGCTGCCCATTTCTCCGGGTTTTGCGTGTGTTCACTTCACTGTGTGTGTGTAACTTCACTGGATAGTAAATTCAGGGCACTATTTCAATACGGTCCCTAGTGGTCATATTGACAAACTCACCATCTTTTTTTCTAAATGGTACAACAGATTCATTTGGGAAAGGTGAGCTTAATCTGAATAAAAAAAATAAAACAAAACAAAACAAAAAATAACTCAAAGGGGGGACAACAGACACAACGGTCACAAAACGAAGAAATACAAATTAACTGAATTAATTACTGAAGTGGACTGGACTTTCCCCACAAGATAAGAGATGGAATGGCATGATATGGAATCAGATTAGTGCCAA
>SOMO01001412.1:4533-15126 GCA_028128575.1 Paedocypris carbunculus
ATCGCGGGAAAAAAATATTCTCGCGGCCCTCTAGGTGGCGCTCGCGGCCCAATTATGGGCTGCAGCCCTAAGGTTGAGAATCACTGATTTAAATGACGGGAGAAGAGAAACACAGCAGAAGTTTGCTCACACCGTTGCTCACCGCAATCACGCCACGATCCCACTTTGACAACACAAACGCATTTTCACACCGAGTTTGACCGAGTTATTTCGCACGGTAGAAGCGTCGAGTACCGACAGAGTGACGAGCGACTCCGTCAGCTAGTAGTGGGTGACGTGGGTGACGTGGACGGCGCTCAGCTCCTCCCCCTTCTTGCCCTCGGGCAGGCCGGGGTTCCCGTCCGTCTCCTCCGCCGTCTTCCCGGAGGTGTAGGTGGACTTCCAGCGCAGGAGGACGATCCTGCGCAGGTGCTTGACGGTGCTGTTCTTCACGCTGACGAAGCAGAAGGTGTTGATCATGCTGTTGCTCATGGCGAGGCACTCGATGATGTAGAAGGCCACCAGCGAGTTCCTCTCCCGCGAGATGAGCGTGGGGTNAGGCCGGGGTTCCCGTCCGTCTCCTCCGCCGTCTTCCCGGAGGTGTAGGTGGACTTCCAGCGCAGGAGGACGATCCTGCGCAGGTGCTTGACGGTGCTGTTCTTCACGCTGACGAAGCAGAAGGTGTTGATCATGCTGTTGCTCATGGCGAGGCACTCGATGATGTAGAAGGCCACCAGCGAGTTCCTCTCCCGCGAGATGAGCGTGGGGTGGAAGTCGCGCAGGAGGGCGTAGCCGTAGTACGGCGCCCAGCAGAGGATGTAGGCGGTGAGGATGCCGATCAGCACCATCACCGTCTTGCGGCGGCAGCGCAGGCGCTTGCGGATCTGCTCGGTCTGGAAGCCCGGCACGCTCTTGAACCACAGCTCGCGGGAGATCCGCACGTAGCACAGGGCCATGGCCAGCACCGGGCCCACGAACTCCACGCCGAAGACCAGCAGGAAGTAGGAGCGGTAGTACAGCTGCTGGTCCACCGTCCAGATCTGCGCGCAGAAGGTCTTGCTGCGGTTGGCGCCGTGCGGCACCTGGGTGGCGGAGGTGAAGTAGGCGGAGGGGATGGAGATGAGCACCGGCACCACCCACACGCCCGTGATCAGGCAGCACGCCGTCTGGTGCTTCATGCGCGGCCGCAGGGGGTGGACGATGGCCATGTACCTGCGGGACGACAGACGAAGAGTCACCGTGAGCCTGAGGCGCCTGAATCTATTGGCGGAAATGCCAGGGTTATAAATAAGCGTGACGGCGAAACAAGCGCCTAGGTAGAAAGTAGGGGTGGGACGAGACACTTTTCCCACGAGACGAGACGAGACACTAGGCTCACGAGATCGAGACGAGATTTAGATTTTTTTTTTAAATAAAAAAAAACCTTCGATATAATATAAGGAGAGCCATATTTTATCTGTATTTTATTAAACTAAAACATTCAAAACTGTTGATGCAACATANCTCGGAACCGAATCACACTGGATAGAACTCGACGCCGCTCTCTTTGGTGCCAACGATCTCGAATTGCGCTTATCACTTGTGAACACGCCGTCTCCACGCCGAGAATCCTCCGTGGGCTATGAAGGCCACACGGGCATGGGACCCACCTGTCGACAGCGATGGCCAGCAAGGCGTTGGTGGACACGTAGAGAGACACGGTCCTCAGGTAGTTGACGGAGGCGCACAGGACCTTCCCGTGGTCCCAGGACAGCTGCTTGACCACGTAGTAGTCCACCAGGAACGGGCAGCAGACCACGGCCACGATGAAGTCGGAGACGGCCAGGTTGGCGATCAGCAGGTTGGTGAGGTTCCGCAGCTTCTTGTAGCGGGCCAGGGTGGCGATGAACAGGAAGTTGCCGAATCCGCACACCAGCATTATGCAGACCAGCACAACTCCGATCACGATGGTGGCCACGAAGTAGGCGAGTCCCTGCGTGGTGTCCGGCATCTCCTCTGCGGGGACGCCATAGTCCATGTCGTAAAAGTCTGCGTCGGGGTCGTTCCCGAGCGCCGCCACCACCACCTGGGTGATGTTGCCCTCCTCCATGGCAAAACGCAGGGCGGTGATTGGTCAGCGGTGGTCCAGCCCTGCGGAAACTGGTCGGAATTGTGTTTGTTATAATTCGTATTCTGAATAACGCAAAGTGGGCGAAAACGATGCAAGAACGACCGACGGCAAAAACGAGCTCCGACGATAAAATGAAACACAAATTGTCGTTTGTTTATTTGATTTTCTGATTGTTTNNAAAATAGAGAGAAAAGAGAATGAAAGAGAGAGAACAAAGAGAGAAAGTGAGAGAGACAGAAAGAGAGAGAAAGTGAGAGAGTGAGAAAGAGAGAGATGAGAAGCAACTCTTCTCCACAGTGTTGTACTATAGTTCTTTAGCAGTGACATCACTAAAGGACTCGGTCTCCAGCGCAGTGAGTGTGAAGAGAACAGTGGAGGAGCAGTAAACAGAGTCTCGGCAGAAGAGCCTCTAATCTGGCAGATTTGCAGCTGGATAAAGACACGGTGGGATTTCCATCCACTGACAAGTTCANGAGAGAGATGAGAAGCAACTCTTCTCCACAGTGTTGTACTATAGTTCTTTAGCAGTGACATCACTAAAGGACTCGGTCTCCAGCGCAGTGAGTGTGAAGAGAACAGTGGAGGAGCAGTAAACAGAGTCTCGGCAGAAGAGCCTCTAATCTGGCAGATTTGCAGCTGGATAAAGACACGGTGGGATTTCCATCCACTGACAAGTTCACGCTGCATTAAGACAGATTTAGAGATCAGCGCAGATCGCCCGACACATCGTCCGCGTCCAGCGTGATGTCATCACGACGCCTGCCACCACACGTGCCTCCCATTTCCTCCAGGAGATGATGGAGCGATTGTCAGCGCTAACTGGTTTGAGACGGATCTGTTACTTGATAATTGCAGGGTGGATTTCAAACACAGGGAGGAAAGAGACGCAAAAAGCCTCTCTAGCACCTTCAGGACTCATCACGGCGCTCGCAGACTGACAGATATTCTCATTTAAAGTTACTTTACAGCCATTTTATACGACTATAAACTTGTTCCAGTTTGTTTCCATGAGTGCTGGAGCTTTGAGGACCATATTGTGTGTGTGTGTGTGTGGACCAGCTGATGCTCGTGTTAGTGGTGGGCAGCTTCATTAATCAGCGTGTGGCTCTACATCGGGTCAGTTCTTTAGTGTGAACTCTGCGAAAGCAAATTACGGCAGCAGCTTTCTGCGCCGACCTTCATCTAGAGCTCAGGCGAGGTCACGGGACCCTCACACACCGCCAAGCGCATCCACGAAAAGTCACGAAGAAGCTGTGCCTTGAATTGATTAAGTATGTGACAAGGCGTCCTCTTCTCCTAGTCTCGGAAAAAAAAGACTTCTCTTGCTCGAAAGTTGCCAAAGGTTCTTTGGCGCAAGGGAAGGATGTTGTAGGAACAGACATGTTCTATACATCTAGCGTCTCGAGCTACAAACAGGTATATTAGCAGAACCTGGCTAAATGCAGCGTGGCACCCTCTTTGATCTGTCACCTTACACCGGTGGCACTAACGTCACCAAGTGTTCAGGAATGCCAAGTTTTCTTATAGATAAAAGGATCTTCTCCCAGTAGCTAACAGGTTCTAGGTGACAGACCAGACTAAGAGCAAGTCACAAAATCCTGTACGGAAACTACATAAAGAAAATTGTCATGTTGCCCATATTGGTATCTCTGTGCCGTCTCCCTGGAGCCAGGCCTGGAGATGGTGCACATATGTCAGCATCTGGTGGCTGGGCTTCTGCTCACGGTGCCCAGATGGTCTCAGCTTGAAAGAGAGCCCACCCTCCAGTTTGCTCACCACCCGCTGGAGAGGGGGCATAAGGTGTCGGTGCATTGGGAATTAGGTGACATTGCGCGTGGATGCCACGACTGCCCAATTCCTTACACGGAATCTGGCAATGCGGTTATATTTGTTCTGGAAGTCGGGTGTTTGGGGCTTACCGCATAGTCTGAAACACAACTAATTGAAGTTGTGGCCTAGTGATACAGAGTTTGACTTGTGAAACCAAAAGCTCAAATCCTAGACTGTCAGGTTCAGCAACTGATATGTCCTTCAGTAAGACACTCAACGAAGCAGATTGCTTTGGATAAAAGTACCTGCCAAAAATGTACGGTAAAGTAAGGTAATTAAGTTTGATCCTCTTCTACTGGAGTTGTCCAAGAGTAGAGTTTGTGTGGCTTGCTTACAGCTCCCCAATTTAGTACCCTGAATTGTGTGTATTTTAACTGTTGGACCAGGGAGTCCCTGGACTGGGTACTTGAAAGTGCCTCAACGGTGACCTTTTGTGGGATTTTGCTGGACTTGGACTAGTGGAGTGGACTTAAGAGTTGGTCATGGTCCATAATGAACAACATGTTCAAGCATGTGTATGAGAGCATCAGAGCAATCAGCACCAGGACACATTGAAAAGAAGGCCTTTGTCAACTTTGTGATCATATCCCAAGGCCTTTGACCATATGTTTTGGACACTCGTGTGAAGACTGTGGGGAATGTGAAAGCTACATTCTAAGCCTTAAGAAGTCAATCTACATTCCAACCATCACCTATGGTCATGAGATTGTGACCAAAAAGATTTGAATAGACAAGGCTGACGTGAGTTTTCTCCCATAGGTGGAGAGGGTGGGCGCACCCCAAGAGATAGAGAACGAAACTCTGTCAGCTGGGAGAGTGGAGCTTCTGCTCCTCCACATGTCAGCTGAGTTGGCCCAGGCATCTGGTTCTGATGGCTCCATAACATCTCCCAGAGGAGGTGTTCCAGACATGGCGGTTTCTAGGCTTGCCTGGAAATGCCTAAATGTCCCCCTGGAGTGAAAGAAGTCTGGGCATTGCTGCTCAGACCCACTGTGTATGTAAGTAGTAGATAGACGTGTGGTTGGATGGAACTTGAGTAGACAATATCCAGCTCCTATTTCTCACCGAAATGAATTAAGAGAAATAAGAACAAATTAGCTTTGGTTTGCGCATAACTTCTGCAAATGACGTATGTATCTAATGGATAGATGTTTAGCATCATTCTGACTTAGACTGGAACTGTAAAACAGTCAATTGTGCCATATTATAAATTCTCAGTCATGCCCTTTAGTATAAGTTTCATCATTTTTCAAACAAATGCATTTTCACAAGACTGTTAATGTTCAGTCGTCACACAGAAAGGTGAGAAACACAAGATATGATTAAAGCAAAAGAAGCAGGTCGGTCTGAGGCGAGTTCAGCAGCTTCTGCCATTACCTCTAATATAAAGCCGTACAACCTTCAGTAAAGGTCACAGCATGAGACACTCATCATTACCGCCTGTGTGAGAGTGTGTCCACAGAACTTTTACTAATTACAGCTGACTCGGATGCTGCGAACCACTGGAGACCTTGATTTCTTAGGAGTCCGGTTATGCCTGTTTTTAAGGTGTTTTCTCTAGTCCAATAGCCATATTCGGTTTGTCGGTGTGAGAAGGACAGTGAACGAATGGAAAGTGAATGGAATGAAAAATCCAGTTTGTTTAAATTCATTGACTTCAAGCCGTTGAAAAAAATATTGTTGTAGGCCCGACCTTGGTGCGTATTGCCTCGGTGTGAACATAATTGTGCTTCCTCAGAGAAAGATTTTACAGCATCTGAATGGCCGTGTAACCAGAACCTCAGCAGGGGAGATTCCTGAGAACCAGAAAAAAAAACCTAACCCTTCCTGGGATCAAAATGTACAGAAGCAGAATTTAGTTGCAAGCCACTTTCTGTTTTGCTTGTCTGGGACCAGCGGACTTGATCCGTTACTGCCACTGTTCTATTATTAGCTAGGCTAATAATGGGATTTTACCGTATGCATCATATCATGGATAAACGATCGCTGTTATCATGTATAAAACATGCGTAACAGGCATCACCATCATTTCACAGCAGCTGCTCTGACTCCACAACACCGGAGGAAGTGTTGCCCAGGCAACCAAGCACTTTCTTTCTTCATGTGACACCCTGTAAAGCTGTGGATGAGACCAGCCTAACCCGTGCTGTAACACATCAAGAGGAGTTATCTGAGGACTCGAGGAAGCCCAAATCTGACGGAAAGAGAGAAAACGTGCCGTATGGCAACAGTCTGTCACGTGCTGAAAACATCCAAGTTCTTGTCTGGCAGAGACATGAACATCTCTTTATAAAGCGTGACGGTTGCTATCCCTCCATGCAGGTGCAAAAACACCAATATAACAATAGTAAAGATCCCATTTTATTCCAGTGATGTGTTTCCAAGGCGCTTCCTGCCGTCAACCTGTCCAGACACACGGTGAACGAGTGCATGGCTGAATAATTATCGTCTCATCGATCATATTCAGTCTAATCTAATTATAGTGGTGCAGTTGTGGTCCAGGCATTGCAGGTTTAAATCTCGGTCAGGTGGGTTCTACAATCGAGTGTCCATGAGCACGACACTGACCCCCCTTCACCACGGCTTAAGACTGCCCACTGCTCCGGCTTTGTGTGTGTGTAACTTCACCGGATGGTTAAGTGCCACGAACAATTTTGGTCCCTAGTGGCCACAACGGCAAATTCCCACTTTTTATTTTCACACAGACTGGACTACACCCCTGGTGATCCAATAGGCAATAGGGTTATTGTAAAGCCTACAATATAACATTATCTTTCAACCACTTAATACCATTGTCTACAACTTACTCCATTTCTGGGGCCACGACAGAGGAGGGGCACACAGACATTCATACACTCACTTACATCTTGTCAGATTTGGTTAATAATCTTCAAGTCAAAGTCAGACTTTCCCTCTTTGCCATTGTGTGAACAGGCCGGAATAACTGGACTTATCCATATTGTAACGCCTTCCTGGGCCAAACTTCCCTCTCAACCAATACAAACCGGCATTGACTACAACGGACACTCGGACAATCCTGGCAGCAACGTACAACATTGAAGCAATTCAGATCATTCGTCCTAAATCTTCCCAGATACACTGTCGGCAATCTGCATTCTCAAAAACCCAAAATATTGAAGGTCGAAAACAAACCGTGCCAGACAGGTTCATGACCCAATCCTCCCTCATCTGGCATCTCCTGGGAATCATTCCTCCGGGGTCACCACAGAAAATAATCTGGATCCATCTCATTCTAGCCCGCACATCCTTAATGCCGCCAGCAACTGTTGCTCTGCCCTCTTTTATTACACCGACACATCTCCCTGGACTTGTCTGGAAGCTCCAGCTCTACACATCTTGTTTCTCTTGTATACTGGTTTATCCCAGCAGCTCTAGTTGTAGGAGCAGCCAAGCTTCATCTCTGTCCATTTTTCCAATTGAATAATCCTGCCAACATTCTTCTGTTCTTGCACTTCACGAAACACTATTGACCCCCAACAAGAAGAGCCCAAAGGTCCTCTTGTGCCTTTGTGGCCATTTCCACCTGCTGCCTCTTGCTGCGATTGACTGTCATTTCTCCTTTTACCAAGGCAAACCTGCTCCAAGATCACCATGTCATCTCCGAGAGGCGACGATGGTCCAGGAGGATTCCAGTGTGACCTCATCTGTCAACCTGTCCGTAGAGAGCAAGCAGCATCTCAAAGCGCGGTCCTTGATGCAGGCAGACCCACCTCCACCCTGAGCTCCATTATCCATCCATTATCTAAACGGCTTCTGCTAATGGTTCGCGGTTGCACCGGAGCTAGTCCCACTGGGCCAATTACTGTGCCAAAGGTGGAGAAATACTTGGTTCATTGCTTGCAAAACACACACACACACACACACACACACACACACACACACACCCTTACAGAGAATTTATCTTTCTCAGTAATCACTTTGTATGGCTGTGGGCGAGAAACTAGAGGAAACACATGCAAATATGACAAATCCACACCAGAATTTGAATAATAATAAATCCATCCAGTGTACACCCGCTTTGCAAAGTGCGGGTAGAGACACATCATGCGCCACTAGACATTATAAAACGCCACACTTCCTTTCATATCAACTGAACAGAAAGTGTAAAAGATCTTCACGTCTGAGATCTTAAAGGCCTTTGTACATTTTTTTTCCAGTGGAATCAAGCAAACCGCTTGACAACTTTGTCAGTCCCACGAGCGCATGACGAGAGCGAACAAATTTCGGTTCGTTAGGCACGTCAGACGCCTCCACACAAACCTTCCCACAAGCCTCGTCTTCTGGAGCTTGTGGCGTCGGGACCAACGAGAGATGGATGTGATAATGGAGGATTGGCTCTCGAGCGCTTCAAAGTAAACAGGAAGTGTACGGGAGCGGTGGGAGGGCTTTTAATTTGGCGGAGGCCTCTGAAGAGCCACGCTGGAACGGAAGTCATTAGCATAGCGCTGAAGACAGGCGGCAGGTTCAGACGCACTGGAAACACCTCCACTTCACGGTTTTGCCACTTTAAATGATTTACACAGCTGGTAGAATGGGTTTATTGTAATTCAGTAGCTCCGCCTGAAGTGGCAGAAAATGTGGTGTAAATACAATCTATTCGGGTTAATTNTCTCTCTCACTCACTGTCTCGTCCTTCATATATTTCCCTCATTCCTTCCCTGAGCAACGGAGAAGTGACGGAGAACACCAGTAACACAAGCAGACACGGGTCTCCCGAGTGTTAACTGAGTTTTCTCTCCGAGCTTTTGCGGGCGAAAGTGCCGTAATCAGGCCATCACGCGGCTTCTTTTCCTCCAGCTTTGTTTACACCAGCAGCTAGAGACAGTAAAGGCCAGCGCCGAGAACACGTCAGGAGACATTACTCCCGCCGAGACTCAGGTCAGGCCCGCCGAGGACTTCCATCACACTGAGACGGGCAAATCTAAAGGAGTTTACCTCATGCGAGTCACCTGGTGCTGGGGATGACAGGAGCCCAGGAGAGAGCCCACAACAGCAGTGTGTGTGTGTGTGTGTGCGTGTGTGTGTGTGTGTGATGGATTAGGAAGGAAAACTGTTTGAATGAGACGATTTAATCCAACCCAAAGCCAATTAGTGTTCCACTTGTGTGTAGTGTTCCACTCTGTGTAGTGTTCTACTCTGTGTGTAGTGTTCCACTCTGTGTGTAGTGTTCCACTCTGTGTAGTGTTCTACTCTGTGTGTAGTGTTCTACTCTGTGTAGTGTTGTGTAGTGTTCTACTCTGTGTAGTGTTCTACTCTGTGTGTAGTGTTCCACTCTGTAGTTTTCTACTCTGTGTGTAGTGTTCCACTCTGTGTAGTGTTCCACTCTGTGTGTAGTGTTCTACTCTGTGTAGTGTTCTACTCTGTGTAGTGTTCCACTCTGTGTGTAGTGTTCCACTCAGTGTGTAGTGTTCCACTCTGTGTGTAGTGTTCCACTCTGTGTAGTGTTCCACTCTGTGTGTAGTGTTCCACTCTGTGTGTAGTGTTCCACTCTCTGTGTAGTGTTCCACTCTCTGTGTAGTGTTCCACTCTGTGTGTAGTGTTCCACTCTGTGTAGTGTTCCACTCTGTGTAGTGTTCCACTTTGTGTAGAGTTCCACTCTGTGTGTAGTGTTCTACTCTGTGTGTAGTGTTCTACTCTGTGTGTAGTGTTCTACTCTGTGTAGTGTTCCACTCTGTGTAGTGTTCCACTCTGTGTAGTGTTCCACTCTGTGTAGTGTTCTACTCTGTGTAGTGTTCTACTCTGTGTAGTGTTCTACTCTGTGTAGTGTTCCACTCTGTGTAGTCTTCATCGCTGTGTAGTGTTCCATCTGTGTAGTGTTCCACTGTGTGTAGTGTTCTACTCTGTGTAGTGTTCTACTCTGTGTAGTGTTCCACTCTGTGTGTAGTGTTCCACTTTGTGTAGTGTTCCACTCTGTGTAGTGTTCTACTCTGTGTGTAGTGTCCTACTCTGTGTGTAGTGTTCCACTCTGTGTAGTGTTCTACTCTGTGTAGTGTTCCACTCTGTGTAGTGTTCTACTCTGTGTAGTGTTGTACTCTGTGTAGTGTTCTACTCTGTGTAGTGTTGTACTCTGTGTAGTGTTATTCTTTGTCCGGTTCCTCTACGTGTAATTATCTAGTCAGCGTTTGCTCCGGCTCCTCAGACGCCTGTGGGATGGTGCGCTCTCCACAGGGCATGATGGGATACGTGCGGCTTTTGTTCTCCTCGGGTAGACGGCGGCTTCCTCACGCTGCTATTCACGCGGTGTGAAGAACACGATCAAAACAACTTCACGGCATCATCGCCACCGGCTCGTGTGTGTCCTCAGCCTTCTGAAAGGAGGAGCTCCCGCCTCCTGAAGAACGATTCTACACGAGTCAGACTCCGTCGATCTCCCTGTGGGGACTCAGCGGCCAGACTTACTCGCTCACGCCGTGACGGTCACGTGTTATGACAGAGCGGCTCGTTCCCCAGAACGTGACCAGCGAGGAACCGTGAGACTCACCTGAGCCGCCCTCCGCACAGATCAACCCAGCACGACCCCGTCAGAATCCAGTCCGCTCCATCCCAACGATGCTCTTACTGTTTACGACTTGTGATCTGAAATGACCAGTTCTCATAACGAATACGAATAACGACAAAAGAATTTCAAGAAGAAGCATCAGACTGCTCCACAC
>SOMO01001415.1:21869-32548 GCA_028128575.1 Paedocypris carbunculus
TTTTAAAGTGAACGATGCTACGGTTAGGGAGGCTGTAGCTCCGCCCACATCCCGTGGAGGCCCCGCCCTTACTCGTCGATGTCTTTCTTGGTCTCCTCGATGTAGGCGATGGATTCCGAGCGGAGACGGTTGGTGACCTCGTAGGTGCGCAGCGTCACGCCGAAGATGTCCTCGTGGTATCGGTTCTCGTCCTGGAGCCGGACACAAAGCTCGCGTCAGGGGCGGAGGGGGGCGGGGCGAGGGGGGCGTCTCACCCTCAGCTTGCTGATGTAGACGCCGGCGTCCTCCAGGGACACGTTGCCGTGGAGCTTGAAGATCTGCTGGACCGTCTTCAGCACGTCTCCGGCCATGGTGACGTCACCGCACACGTAGATGTGTCCGCCGTCTTCACGCAGACACTTGTACACGCTGTCTGAGAGCTGCTCGCGGAGCACGTCCTGCACGTACTTCTGCCCCGCCCACACACATCCACCCCTTCAGCGATCCCTTCATCAGCTCAACATGTGTCAGCATGTGTCGTGAGTGACGTCATCGGAAATGATGCGTGTCGTGAGTGATGTCATCAGGAGTGACGCGTGTGGTGAGTGATGTCATCAGGAATGATGCGTGTCGTGAGTGATGTCATCAGGAATGATGCGTGTCGTGAGTGATGTCATCAGGAATGATGCGTGTGGTGAGTGACGTCGTCAGGAATGATGCGTGTCGTGAGTGACGTCATCAGGAATGATGCGTGTCGTGAGTGACGTCATCAGGAATGATGCGTGTCGTGAGTGACGTCATCAGGAATGATGCGTGTCGTGAGTGACGTCATCAGGAATGATGCGTGTCGTGAGTGACGTCATCAGGAATGATGCGTGTCGTGAGTGACGTCATCAGGAATGATGCGTGTCGTGAGTGACGTCATCAGGAATGATGCGTGTCGTGAGTGACGTCATCAGGAATGATGCGTGTCGTGAGTGACGTCATCAGGAATGATGCGTGTCGTGAGTGACGTCATCAGGAATGATGCGTGTCGTGAGTGACGTCATCAGGAATGATGCGTGTCGTGAGTGACGTCATCAGGAATGATGCGTGTCGTGAGTGACGTCATCAGGAATGATGCGTGTCGTGAGTGACGTCATCAGGAATGATGCGTGTCGTGAGTGACGTCATCAGGAATGATGCGTGTCGTGAGTGACGTCATCAGGAATGATGCGTGTCGTGAGTGACGTCATCAGGAATGATGCGTGTCGTGAGTGACGTCATCAGGAATGATGCGTGTCGTGAGTGACGTCATCAGGAATGATGCGTGTCGTGAGTGACGTCATCAGGAATGATGCGTGTCGTGAGTGACGTCATCAGGAATGATGCGTGTCGTGAGTGACGTCATCAGGAATGATGCGTGTCGTGAGTGACGTCATCAGGAATGATGCGTGTCGTGAGTGACGTCATCAGGAATGATGCGTGTCGTGAGTGACGTCATCAGGAATGATGCGTGTCGTGAGTGACGTCATCAGGAATGATGCGTGTCGTGAGTGACGTCATCAGGAATGATGCGTGTCGTGAGTGACGTCATCAGGAATGATGCGTGTCGTGAGTGACGTCATCAGGAATGATGCGTGTCGTGAGTGATGTCATCAGGAGTGACGCGTGTGGTGAGTGATGTCATCAGGAATGACGCGTGTGGTGAGTGACGTCATCAGGAATGATGCGTGTGGTGAGTGACGTCATCAGGAGTGACGCGTGTGGTGAGTGACGTCATCAGGAGTGATGCGTGTGGTGAGTGACGTCATCAGGAGTGACGCGTGTGTTTAGTGTGTGTGTGGCGGCGCTGACCTTGGCTCGGCCGGGCTCTCTGGAATACGCCGTGTACAGTTCTTTAAACACCTCTTTGTTTTTGGCCTGGATTGTTTCTTCTTTGTAAATGTGGTCGATCTGCGACTGCCGACATCCGAACACCAGCGTCATGGGACACGCCTTCAGTCCTGATGAGGCAAGAGATGACCACGCCTCAGCCACGCCCATCAATACGCCACGAGATCAATGTCTCACGCGAGGACGGAAACTAAACTGATCAAGAAGAAGTGGATGGAGAGAAGTAGAGAGAGAGAGAATGAACGTGTGACCCGCGAGTGTGACCCGTCTCTCTCTCTCTCTCTTTGTCTCTCTCTCTCTCTCTCTCTCTTTGTCTCTCTCTGTCTATCTCTGTCTCTTTCTCTATGTGTATCTCTCTATCACTCTCTCTCTCTTTCTGTCTCTTTATCTCTGTGTATCTCTCTATCTATTTGTCTCTGTATCCCTCTTATCACTCACACTCACCCTTTCTGTCTCTCTTTCTCTCTTTCTGTCTCTTTCTCTCTGTGTAGCTCTCAATCACTCACACACACTCTTTGTTTCTCTCTGTGTATCTCTCTATCTTTGTATCCCTCTTATCACTCACACTCTCTTTCTGTCTCTCTGTGTAGCTCTCTCTCTCTCTCTCTGTTTCTCTCTGTGTAGCTCTCTACAACTCTTTCTCTCTATCTCTCTCTCTATCTGTTTCTCTCGGTGTATCGCTCTATCACTCTTTCTCTTTCTGTCTTTCTCTCTCTGTGTAGCTTTCGATCACTCACACACACTCTCTCTCTCTGTTTATCTCGGTGTATCGATCTATCACTCTTTCTCTTTCTGTCTTTTTCTCTCTGTGTAGCTTTCGATCACTCACACACACTCTCTCTCTCTCTCTCTGTTTCTCTCTGAGTATCACTCTCTCTCTCTGTCTCTCTCTCTCTCTCTGTGTATGGGGTACCAGCAAAAAAGCCTAAAAAGTTTTTTTTTTCCCCACCGATTCTACATAACAAAGTTCTTTTAAAAATAAGTATGACAGCAAAACATGAAAAAAAAATCAAAATTTTCAATTTTCAAACCCTCACCCTCAATTTGCTGTATATTATTTTAGACGTAGCTCCAGAGACACAAGGTGCTTAAGAGCTAAAAAGTTAAAACTTCCAACACAGAAATGGTTAAAGAAACCCACCAGACAACCCTTCTCATAGACATCAAGGGCCGCATTTGGCCCGCGGGCCGGACGTTGGAGACGCCAGAGGGAACACATCCTACCTTTATTCTCGCTGTCGTACATTCTCTGCTGCCAGAAGCTCCTGAAGGGGGCGATGCCGGTCCCGGGGCCGATCAGGATGCAGGGCACGTGTCTGTCCTTGGGCATGCGGAACGACGGAGCCCTGCGAGAGCAGACGTGATGGGGGCGTGACTGGCGAGGGGGCGTGGCTCTTACCCTCTGACGAAGCACGGCACCGTGTCTCCTTCCTCCAGACTGTTGAGCCACGAGGAGCAGACGCCGTGATGGACCGGACCGTCGCCATCTGGCCGGAAGAGAACACTTGGTTAAGCCACGCGGCGATTACACGAAAGTGGCCGAGCGATTAAACCACCGTCTCNNNATTTTTTTCAAAGATTTTTTTTTCGGTTTTTTTCCGAAATTTCCGTTTGCTATTTTTGCCCCTGATCTGACTCCATAGGGGGGCGCCAAAGTTCCTCGACGTAGAACTGCCAGTGTAGGGTCTGGGCGGTGTCACCTTTGGTGCGGTAGGAGACCACGGCCACAGTGAGGTGGATCTCGCCGGCGTGGAGGTCTGGTGAGGAGCTGATGGAGTAGTAGCGAGGCTGGAGCAGTGGCAGCTGCGTCAGGAGCAGCGTGGACGGGATCTGAAGAGACGGGAACTCCTCCAGAACCTCCACGATGGTCAGACTGTTGTACCACTTCCACTCCTCGTACTCCTGCAGACCCTGGAAAAGGCCAACGCCAACATTATTATTATTATTATATTTATGTATTTCATAACATAGTTTTATTGTTATAGAACTTCTGTGAGCACTACTAGAATACATTTGAGGCCACAATGTTGCTTCTATCTATCTATCTATCTATCTATCTATCTATCTGTCTCTCTTTCTTTCACTTTATCTATCTATCTATCTATATTTTTTTTTTATTTTTTTTTACATGTTTTACTTATTTACACGTNAGAGAGACAGACACCTTGCTGAGCAGCTCCAGTCTCTTCCTCTGCTTGTCACTGGTGGCGAGTGGTGTGAACTGCTGGAGCAGCACTGGACTGGGTGGAGTGGTGATGTCCAGGAAGTACTTGAAGGCCTGGTAGATGGTGCACGGAGGGATGCGACTCTCGTCCGTCCAGTTACTGATCACGCCTGAAACACACGTGTGACATCATAACCCCGGTGTGACATCATCACGACAGATCCCAGCGCTGTGGGTTCTTCTGGCCAACCTTCTCCAGACCTGACGACCCGCGTGACCTTTACCCGTCTGTCTGTCCTCTCACAAGCGTTCACTTTGGTCTCGATGAGGTGATTCCATCGCTCCACTAGAGGAGCGATAAAGCTTTGATGCTCCTGAAGAAGCTCAGAAGACTGGCGGGATTTTAGCGTCTGTGAAAGGTCACGAGAGTTCAACCCTCCTGACCTTTCCAGCTCAGAACCAACGAAAGAAATGACAGAGAGAGAAGAAAACATTGCTCGCTCTTTTCGTCTGGTGAACGTTTTGCACTTAGACTGACGGACGTCTCCAAGTGGAAAGAAGAAACACAAATAATGAAAACACAACGACGGACAGACAGTGAAGAAAGACAATCAGACTGACGGATGAAAAAAAGACAGACAGACAGACAGACAGACANATAAACAGATATATAGATAAACAAAAAGACAGAGAGACAGACTGGCATAAAAAAGCACAAATAGAAAGGCAGGCAGACAGACAGATAAACAGACATATCGATAAAGAGACAGAGAGACAGACAGACAGGCATAAAAACACACAAATAGAAAGGCAGGCAGACAGACAGATAAACAGACATATGGATAAAGAGACAGACAGAGCAATACTTGACTGATAACAAAAAACAGACAGATCAGACAGACCAAACCAGACAGACAGACAGATAAAGAGACAAGAGACAGACCGACAGACACTGATGAAAGGCTGGCAGACAGACAGATAAACAGACATATCGATAAACAAAGAGACAGACAGACAGGCACAAAAACACACAAATAGAAAGGCAGACAGACAGATAGACATATAAATAAAGAGACAGACAGACCAATAACAAAAGACAGACAGACGGCAGACAGACCAAAGCACAGTTTCCTGGACCAAACCAGACAGACAGACAGACAGACAGACAGACAGACAGACAGGCAGGCAGGCAGACAGACAGACAGACAGACTGAAGCACAGTTTCCTGGACCAAACCAGACAGACAGAGACAGACAGAGAGACAGACAGACAGACAGACAGACAGAGACAAACAGACAGACGTAGAGACAGACGGACAGACAGACAGACGTACAGACAGACAGACAGACGGAGAGACAGACAGACAGACAGACAGACCGAAGCACAGTTTCCTGGACCAAACCAGACAACAGACAGACGGATAAAGAGACGGAGAGACAGACAGAGAGTGATGATGCTGAAGAGCTGTCTCTCCTCACCCAGAGCCGTGTTCCTCTCCTCCAGGAACTCCACCTTCACGATCTGGTTGACGGGCGGAGCGTCCTCCAGCTTCTCGATCAGGGTGCGCACCAGCTCCTCGTCGTTCCCGGGGAAGACGCCCAGATGATCCCCGGGCAGATGCTTCAGACTCTCCTGGTTGTTGGCGTGAAGACGGACGAATGTGGTGGAACGACTGAGAACATCAGCACACAGACAGCGGTTAATGTGCCATCGCCTGTCTGGCTGTCTCTGTGTGTGTCTGTCTGTCTGTCTCTGTCTGTCTGTCTGTCTCTCTGTATGTCTGTCTGTCTGTCTGTCTGTCTCTCTGTATATCTGTCTGTCTCTCTGTCTGTCTTTCTCTCTCTCTCTCTCTCTGTCTGTCTGTTTCTCTGTCTGTCTCTGTCTGTCTGTCTCTCTGTCTGTCTGTCTGTCTGTCTCTCTCTCTGTATGTCTGTTTCTCTGTCTGTCTCTGTCTGTCTCTGTCTTCACTCTCTCTCTCTTTTACTCTCTTTCTCTTTTACTCTCTTTCTCTCTCTCTCTCTCTCTCTCTCTCTCTCTCTCNCTCTCTCTCTCTCTCTCTCTCTCTCTCTCTCTCTATCTCTCTCTCAGGGAAACCTACTTTGACTTGGCGCTCTGCAGGTTCTGTCTCAGGAGGAATTTGGCTCCGAACACCTTCTTCTTGTGTATTTTGTACAGCGCTGTAATCAGAGAGTCGGTCAGTCGCACACGGTCAGTCACAGAGACGGTCACTGATGATGAACCTTGCGTTAGCGTCGGCGCTTCTGCCGTGTACGTCATGCGGAACTTGCTTTTCTTCCAGCTGCGATCGTTGCTGATCAGCGAATCGTTGGCTTTCTCGATGTTTACATCGTCGCCCACACAGAAAACGTCACACGCCGCCTGGAACACGACAAGAACACGCCACACACGGATCACAAGCGATTATATTAATGTGTGTGTGTGTGTGTGTGTGTGTGTGTTGATATGCGTCTTACAAACACAATTAAACAAANTCTCTGTCTGTCTGCCTCTCTATCTTTCTCACTCTTTCACTCTGTCTGTCTATCTCTCTCACTCACTCACTCTGTCTGCCAATCTCTCTCACTCACTCACTCACTCACTCACTCTCTCTGTCTGTCTGTCTATCTGTCTCACTCACTCTGTCTGTCTGTCTATCTGTCTCACTCACTCACTCACTTGTAAAATTATCGAACTCATAGGAGGATTTACAATATTAAATGTAATTCCAGTAATGTCTAATATAACAGTGTAAGGCTGGTCATGAGCGGAAGAAGATGGACGGTTTAGTTCTGAGTTGTGATTATTTAATTTGTGGAGTAGTTGTGTAACCCCCCCGGGCTGAGCGCTACCTTGAAGACCTTCTTGGCCCAGGTCCTGAAGGATTCCTCCTGGCCGCAGAGCTCGTCTCCTTCCCCCATGCGCAGGATTCGCTCTCCGCCCAGCTCCTCGAACAGCGTGTCCACCGCGTGGGCGAAGGCGCAGAAGTGCGGGTATGCCCTCGAGCCCAGGCCGAAGACCGAGAACCTGCGAGAGACCCAGCGCTAAACCAGCTCGCCCACAGCTCAGACCAAAACCAGCACAGGCCACGTCACACTCTGGTCTGTTCAGTCCCGCTTCTACTTGCTTCTACCCTCTTCTACCCTCTTCTACCCTCTTCTACACGCTTCTACCCGCTTCTACCCTCTTCCACCCTCTTCTACCCGCTTCTACTCGCTTCTACCCTCTTCTACCCTCTTCTACCCGCTTCTACCCGCTTCTACCCTCTTCTACCCGCTTCTACCCGCTTCTACTCGCTTCTACTCGCTTCTACTCGCTTCTACCCTCTTTTACCCTCTTCTACCCGCTTCTACTCGCTTCTACCCTCTTATACTCGCTTCTACCCTCTTCTACCCTCTTCTACCCTCTTCTACCCGCTTCTACTCGCTTCTACCCGCTTCTACCCTCTTCTACTCGCTTCTACCCTCTTCTACTCGCTTCTACCCTCTTCTACTCGCTTGTACCCGCTTCTACCCGCTTCTACCCGCTTCTACACTCTTCTACACGCTTCTTTTATACACGCTTATTTTATACACGTTTATAAACTTCTACACGTTTATTCTTAAGTTTCAAAGAAGATGATTCTCAGAGGCTGTAACCACCTGTCTCTCTTCACCTCTCTCTCTGTCTGTCTGTCTTACTCTCGTTCTCTCTCTCGGCCTGTCTGTCTGTCTGTCTCTCTCTCTCTCTCTGTCTGTCTGTCTGTCTCTCTCTGTCTCTCACTGTCTGTCTCTCTCTCTGTGTCTATCTGTCTCTCTCTCTCTGTCTGTCTGTCTCTCTCTCTCTCTCACTGTCTGCCTGTTTCTCTCTCTGTCTGTCTGTTTCTCTCTCTCTCTCTGTCTCTCTCTCTCTCTCTCTCTGTCTCTCTGTCTGTTTCTCTCTCTCTTACACACACTCTCTCTCTCTCTCTGTCTGTCTCTGTCTGTCTGTCTGTCTGTCTGTCTTTCAGTTTGTCCATCTATTCATCCATCAACACCATCCAGTTATCCATAATTTAAAATTTAACCATACTTCTCTTTCTGTCTGTCTGTCTGTCTTTTTTTGTCTTCTTGTTCTCGTGTTATATTTAAACCGTTTAAAACGTATTTTGGACCATATTTTAATATATTGTATTCATTTATGTTGGTTATTCAGTGTTTCTATTTTACTGTTATCTCAGCTTTCCTTTTGCACCAAACAAAGTAGCAATACTAATGTCATTGTAACCCCGTGATGCAGTGACAATAAACGCATTCTATGTATGTACTTATAATGCACTTATAAATAAAAACACGCTACAAATGCTACAAATGTTCATCCGCTTCTGCTGTAATCGATTGCCACAAAACCGGATTCTTCCTGCATGTTTATCTGTATGTAAATGAGATGATTTGCATATGTTGTGGAGGATGTAGGCAGTACCTGACATTTGCCAGCGGTCCAGTGCTCTCGAAGTTCGCTTTACACTCCGGTTCATCGCTGGAGGATTTACGGGTATCGGAGTATGAAGAGACACTGTTAAAGCGAACCTTATACGTCCTGAGAGAGAGAGAGAGACCAAAAAAGGGAGAGAAAGAGAGAGTGTGGGGAATAAATAAACAAAAGGAGAGAAAAAGCAAGTGAGAGGAAAGAAGAGAGCGAGATGCAGTGACAGAGAGAGAGAGAGAGAGAGAGAGAGGGGAAAATAAGAGAGAGGGTGATGGACAGCAAGGAATTTTAAAAGAGAGAGATGGAGAGAGAAATAGAGCGAGTGAAAGAAAAACATGCAGGGAGAGAGAGAGTGGGGATAAATAGAAGACAGAAACGAAGTAGAGAGAGAGTGAGAGAGAGAGAGAGAAAGGAAGAGAGAGAGAGGAATGTAAGAGAGAGGGTGATGGACAGNAGAGGGTCTTTATCTCACCTCTCCGTTTTCAGGTGGGTCTCCGTTTCCGAATGTGCTGGTCACTACGAGAACAAGCGTCTCGTGCTCCAGGTCGACGGTGTCATATTCATCCATGGAGATCACCTGCACGCAGAAGAGACTTTTACAACCACCTTAAAAATAAAACGACAGCGCGCATTATTAACATCTCTTCTTTTTTTCACCTTCAAGGCTTTAAAACGGTCGTTTTGCGAACTACGTTGCCAGATCACCAGACAAATATCAGCATGTGCAATTATTTCCTTTTAATCAAATTTAAGCCTCACGTTCCGCGATAGTGCATCAGATCAGATTCCCGGACGCGTTTGCCCGCTTTTTCGAGTGTGAAAAGTCATGCGATTTGCATTAGGATGGGAGGCACGTTATCTTTTGATACTAACGAATCGCCCAGAGCGGCCTGGTGTTAACGAACTCTCGAACGGCGCCTAACGAGCGGCAAATACGGCTTGATGCAATTAACAGAGAAAATGCATCAGCGCGTGTGGCGGGAAAAAGCCTCGCGGTCACGAGAGAGAGAGAGAGAGAGAGAGAAAGAGAGAGAGAGAGAGAGAGAGAGAGCGACTCAGCAGCGGCGAGGTGATGGAGTCGTTCGCCTCTTCCATCGATATTTACCGTCGCGCTCTCCACAATAACGCGCGTTTACACGAGAACCAGACGCGGCCAATTTCCCGCGGCTTTGACAGCGGATCAGTGTCGGCGTGTGTGTTGCGTTAATCCCGGCCCGTTGTCTCTCTCGTTACCTTGGCATCAAAGGCGTGTTTGAAGATCTCACACAGCGTCTTGGCGTAGTCCTGCGATTTCCCCGTCTCGGTGGCGAACAGGATGGTGGCTTTGACTCTCTTGGCCATGGCTTGACCCATCAGCTTAGCCGAGAACTTCACCGCCCTGAGAAACACACAGCGAACCTCGCAGATCAAAAATACGTCATTCCAGGCGCGGCTTATTTATACATATGAGTCACGTTATTATATGTATTATTTGAATATGTTAAACTGTATACACGACGCATTTGTATACAGTATTTATACGTATGTGACTCACTGAGTGTGACATGTAAACAACTCTGCTGTGTTTCATTTGCCTCGTCTTTTTTATATACGGATGTTTTATTTAAACGGCTTTTTTAAATCCGTTCGTTTCATTCTCGGAGCAACTGTATCGGAAGCAACGCCATTTCTCTTTAATACTTATCTNACTCCATCCATCCATCCATCATCCATCTATCTATCTCAGGACGTACCTGGTACTCGAACGATGGGGTGAGACGATAGTTGAGCATCTCCTGATGGAAGACGGGCGTGATGCTGCCGGACATGGGCGGGACGATCCACACCCAGTCCCCGGGACAGCCCCCCCGCACCCGGTACTCGTTCTCCATGTGCTTCATGAAGGACTCGGTGGCCGAGTGATGGTCCACGATGGTCACCTTGGAGACCTAGAAGCGTCCGACATTAACCCTGCGTGTTAGACTTGAAGCTCCACCTCTACTCTACTAAAATCAGATATTGCTAAAATAGATATCTTTCTTTCTCTCTCTCTCTCTCTCTCTCTCTCTCTCTCTTTCTCTCTCTCTCTATCTATCTCTATCTTCATCTGTCTCTATCTTTATTTCTTTCTTTGTCTCTCTCTCTCTCCCTCCATCTCTACTTCTCCCTCTATCTCTCTTTTTCTGTCTGTCTTTCTCTCTCTCCAAATCTCTTTCTCTCTCCATACCTCTCTCTCTCT
>SOMO01001423.1:29515-39690 GCA_028128575.1 Paedocypris carbunculus
GTGTGTGTGTGTGTGTGGAGCAGGGCGCGGCCCAGAAGCCCCTCCCCCCCAGGCGGGGTTAATGAAACGGCGTGACACCTCACTTTATTTCTTTATTTATCTGTTTGTGCATCATCCCGCTTCCTCTCCAGCGCTTGACCTTGTTGGCTAGCGAGCGAGTCGCGGCTATTGATTTTAATTACCCGGCGGGAATTTACTGCGCGCCTTTCCCGCGCCGCTATTGGACGGAGAAAATAGCTTTGCGCGCTCCTCCTCCGCCGATGGAGTGTGTGTGTGTGTGTGTGTGTGTGTGTGTGTTCTCCCTCCATCATTCTCTCCCGCTCTTGTTGTGGCTGCTGGTAATTTGTTTTATCTAAATGATGGAGCCTCTCGCCTCCCCGATGCCCCATCGCTTCAAAACACATTTATCTGGCCGTGTGTTTGAGGAGGAAGAAAAAACACACACACAAAAACAGGCCGGCGGACAATAACCTCACACACGCGGCTTAAAGAAAAAAAAAATTCGGTCCGTCCCTTTACGCCGTTTACACAATCTGCATGGCGCGAGGATCACACACTGGCGTGGAGAAGGTCAAGAAGGTCAAGAAGGTCAAGAAGGTCATCTTCTTTACAAATAAAAGACTTTCTCAAACTTGGGCATCTCGATTTCCATCTGAAAGCCAGAGGTGTAGAGAGTAGCAGACAATCCTACTTGAGTAAAAGTACAGATACGTGCTGTAGAGAGTAGCAGACAATCCTACTTGAGTAAAAGTACGGATACGTGCTGTAGAGAGTAGCAGACAATCCTACTTGAGTAAAAGTACGGAGACGTAGCAGACAATCCTACTTGAGTAAAAGTACGGATACGTGCTGTAGGGAGTAGCAGACAATCCTACTTGAGTAAAAGTACGGACACGTGCTGTAGAGAGTAGCAGACAATCCTACTTGAGTAAAAGTACGGACACGTGCTGTAGAGAGTAGCAGACAATCCTACTTGAGTAAAAGTACGGATACGTGCTGTAGAGAGTAGCAGACAATCCTACTTGAGTAAAAGTACGGATACGTGCTGTAGAGAGTAGCAGACAATCCTACTTGAGTAAAAGTACGGATACGTGCTGTAGAGAGTAGCAGACAATCCTACTTGAGTAAAAGTACGGATACGTGCTGTAGAGAGTAGCAGACAATCCTACTTGAGTAAAAGTACGGATACGTGCTGTAGAGAGTAGCAGACAATCCTACTTGAGTAAAAGTACGGATACGTGCTGTAGAGAGTAGCAGACAATCCTACTTGAGTAAAAGTACGGATACGTGCTGTAGAGAGTAGCAGACAATCCTACTTGAGTAAAAGTACGGATACGTGCTGTAGAGAGTAGCAGACAATCCTACTTGAGTAAAAGTACGGATACGTGCTGTAGAGAGTAGCAGACAATCCTACTTGAGTAAAAGTACGGATACGTGCTGTAGAGAGTAGCAGACAATCCTACTTGAGTAAAAGTACGGATACGTGCTGTAGAGAGTAGCAGACAATCCTACTTGAGTAAAAGTACGGATACGTGCTGTAGAGAGTAGCAGACAATCCTACTTGAGTAAAAGTACGGATACGTGCTGTAGAGAGTAGCAGACAATCCTACTTGAGTAAAAGTACGGATACGTGCTGTAGAGAGTAGCAGACAATCCTACTTGAGTAAAAGTACGGATACGTGCTGTAGAGAGTAGCAGACAATCCTACTTGAGTAAAAGTACGGATACGTGCTGTAGAGAGTAGCAGACAATCCTACTTGAGTAAAAGTACGGATACGTGCTGTAGAGAGTAGCAGACAATCCTACTTGAGTAAAAGTACGGATACGTGCTGTAGAGAGTAGCAGACAATCCTACTTGAGTAAAAGTACGGATACGTGCTGTAGAGAGTAGCAGACAATCCTACTTGAGTAAAAGTACGGATACGTGCTGTAGAGAGTAGCAGACAATCCTACTTGAGTAAAAGTACGGATACGTGCTGTAGAGAGTAGCAGACAATCCTACTTGAGTAAAAGTACGGATACGTGCTGTAGAGAGTAGCAGACAATCCTACTTGAGTAAAAGTACGGATACGTGCTGTAGAGAGTAGCAGACAATCCTACTTGAGTAAAAGTACGGATACGTGCTGTAGAGAGTAGCAGACAATCCTACTTGAGTAAAAGTACGGATACGTGCTGTAGAGAGTAGCAGACAATCCTACTTGAGTAAAAGTACGGATACGTGCTGTAGAGAGTAGCAGACAATCCTACTTGAGTAAAAGTACGGATACGTGCTGTAGAGAGTAGCAGACAATCCTACTTGAGTAAAAGTACGGATACGTGCTGTAGAGAGTAGCAGACAATCCTACTTGAGTAAAAGTACGGATACGTGCTGTAGAGAGTAGCAGACAATCCTACTTGAGTAAAAGTACGGATACGTGCTGTAGAGAGTAGCAGACAATCCTACTTGAGTAAAAGTACGGATACGTGCTGTAGAGAGTAGCAGACAATCCTACTTGAGTAAAAGTACGGATACGTGCTGTAGAGAGTAGCAGACAATCCTACTTGAGTAAAAGTACGGATACGTGCTGTAGAGAGTAGCAGACAATCCTACTTGAGTAAAAGTACGGATACGTGCTGTAGAGAGTAGCAGACAATCCTACTTGAGTAAAAGTACGGATACGTGCTGTAGAGAGTAGCAGACAATCCTACTTGAGTAAAAGTACGGATACGTGCTGTAGAGAGTAGCAGACAATCCTACTTGAGTAAAAGTACGGATACGTGCTGTAGAGAGTAGCAGACAATCCTACTTGAGTAAAAGTACGGATACGTGCTGTAGAGAGTAGCAGACAATCCTACTTGAGTAAAAGTACGGATACGTGCTGTAGAGAGTAGCAGACAATCCTACTTGAGTAAAAGTACGGATACGTGCTGTAGAGAGTAGCAGACAATCCTACTTGAGTAAAAGTACGGATACGTGCTGTAGAGAGTAGCAGACAATCCTACTTGAGTAAAAGTACGGATACGTGCTGTAGAGAGTAGCAGACAATCCTACTTGAGTAAAAGTACGGATACGTGCTGTAGAGAGTAGCAGACAATCCTACTTGAGTAAAAGTACGGATACGTGCTGTAGAGAGTAGCAGACAATCCTACTTGAGTAAAAGTACGGATACGTGCTGTAGAGAGTAGCAGACAATCCTACTTGAGTAAAAGTACGGATACGTGCTGTAGAGAGTAGCAGACAATCCTACTTGAGTAAAAGTACGGATACGTGCTGTAGAGAGTAGCAGACAATCCTACTTGAGTAAAAGTACGGATACGTGCTGTAGAGAGTAGCAGACAATCCTACTTGAGTAAAAGTACGGATACGTGCTGTAGAGAGTAGCAGACAATCCTACTTGAGTAAAAGTACGGATACGTGCTGTAGAGAGTAGCAGACAATCCTACTTGAGTAAAAGTACGGATACGTGCTGTAGAGAGTAGCAGACAATCCTACTTGAGTAAAAGTACGGATACGTGCTGTAGAGAGTAGCAGACAATCCTACTTGAGTAAAAGTACGGATACGTGCTGTAGAGAGTAGCAGACAATCCTACTTGAGTAAAAGTACGGATACGTGCTGTAGAGAGTAGCAGACAATCCTACTTGAGTAAAAGTACGGATACGTGCTGTAGAGAGTAGCAGACAATCCTACTTGAGTAAAAGTACGGATACGTGCTGTAGAGAGTAGCAGACAATCCTACTTGAGTAAAAGTACGGATACGTGCTGTAGAGAGTAGCAGACAATCCTACTTGAGTAAAAGTACGGATACGTGCTGTAGAGAGTAGCAGACAATCCTACTTGAGTAAAAGTACGGATACGTGCTGTAGAGAGTAGCAGACAATCCTACTTGAGTAAAAGTACGGATACGTGCTGTAGAGAGTAGCAGACAATCCTACTTGAGTAAAAGTACGGATACGTGCTGTAGAGAGTAGCAGACAATCCTACTTGAGTAAAAGTACGGATACGTGCTGTAGAGAGTAGCAGACAATCCTACTTGAGTAAAAGTACGGATACGTGCTGTAGAGAGTAGCAGACAATCCTACTTGAGTAAAAGTACGGATACGTGCTGTAGAGAGTAGCAGACAATCCTACTTGAGTAAAAGTACGGATACGTGCTGTAGAGAGTAGCAGACAATCCTACTTGAGTAAAAGTACGGATACGTGCTGTAGAGAGTAGCAGACAATCCTACTTGAGTAAAAGTACGGATACGTGCTGTAGAGAGTAGCAGACAATCCTACTTGAGTAAAAGTACGGATACGTGCTGTAGAGAGTAGCAGACAATCCTACTTGAGTAAAAGTACGGATACGTGCTGTAGAGAGTAGCAGACAATCCTACTTGAGTAAAAGTACGGATACGTGCTGTAGAGAGTAGCAGACAATCCTACTTGAGTAAAAGTACGGATACGTGCTGTAGAGAGTAGCAGACAATCCTACTTGAGTAAAAGTACGGATACGTGCTGTAGAGAGTAGCAGACAATCCTACTTGAGTAAAAGTACGGATACGTGCTGTAGAGAGTAGCAGACAATCCTACTTGAGTAAAAGTACGGATACGTGCTGTAGAGAGTAGCAGACAATCCTACTTGAGTAAAAGTACGGATACGTGCTGTAGAGAGTAGCAGACAATCCTACTTGAGTAAAAGTACGGATACGTGCTGTAGAGAGTAGCAGACAATCCTACTTGAGTAAAAGTACGGATACGTGCTGTAGAGAGTAGCAGACAATCCTACTTGAGTAAAAGTACGGATACGTGCTGTAGAGAGTAGCAGACAATCCTACTTGAGTAAAAGTACGGATACGTGCTGTAGAGAGTAGCAGACAATCCTACTTGAGTAAAAGTACGGATACGTGCTGTAGAGAGTAGCAGACAATCCTACTTGAGTAAAAGTACGGATACGTGCTGTAGAGAGTAGCAGACAATCCTACTTGAGTAAAAGTACGGATACGTGCTGTAGAGAGTAGCAGACAATCCTACTTGAGTAAAAGTACGGATACGTGCTGTAGAGAGTAGCAGACAATCCTACTTGAGTAAAAGTACGGATACGTGCTGTAGAGAGTAGCAGACAATCCTACTTGAGTAAAAGTACGGATACGTGCTGTAGAGAGTAGCAGACAATCCTACTTGAGTAAAAGTACGGATACGTGCTGTAGAGAGTAGCAGACAATCCTACTTGAGTAAAAGTACGGATACGTGCTGTAGAGAGTAGCAGACAATCCTACTTGAGTAAAAGTACGGATACGTGCTGTAGAGAGTAGCAGACAATCCTACTTGAGTAAAAGTACGGATACGTGCTGTAGAGAGTAGCAGACAATCCTACTTGAGTAAAAGTACGGATACGTGCTGTAGAGAGTAGCAGACAATCCTACTTGAGTAAAAGTACGGATACGTGCTGTAGAGAGTAGCAGACAATCCTACTTGAGTAAAAGTACGGATACGTGCTGTAGAGAGTAGCAGACAATCCTACTTGAGTAAAAGTACGGATACGTGCTGTAGAGAGTAGCAGACAATCCTACTTGAGTAAAAGTACGGATACGTGCTGTAGAGAGTAGCAGACAATCCTACTTGAGTAAAAGTACGGATACGTGCTGTAGAGAGTAGCAGACAATCCTACTTGAGTAAAAGTACGGATACGTGCTGTAGAGAGTAGCAGACAATCCTACTTGAGTAAAAGTACGGATACGTGCTGTAGAGAGTAGCAGACAATCCTACTTGAGTAAAAGTACGGATACGTGCTGTAGAGAGTAGCAGACAATCCTACTTGAGTAAAAGTACGGATACGTGCTGTAGAGAGTAGCAGACAATCCTACTTGAGTAAAAGTACGGATACGTGCTGTAGAGAGTAGCAGACAATCCTACTTGAGTAAAAGTACGGATACGTGCTGTAGAGAGTAGCAGACAATCCTACTTGAGTAAAAGTACGGATACGTGCTGTAGAGAGTAGCAGACAATCCTACTTGAGTAAAAGTACGGATACGTGCTGTAGAGAGTAGCAGACAATCCTACTTGAGTAAAAGTACGGATACGTGCTGTAGAGAGTAGCAGACAATCCTACTTGAGTAAAAGTACGGATACGTGCTGTAGAGAGTAGCAGACAATCCTACTTGAGTAAAAGTACGGATACGTGCTGTAGAGAGTAGCAGACAATCCTACTTGAGTAAAAGTACGGATACGTGCTGTAGAGAGTAGCAGACAATCCTACTTGAGTAAAAGTACGGATACGTGCTGTAGAGAGTAGCAGACAATCCTACTTGAGTAAAAGTACGGATACGTGCTGTAGAGAGTAGCAGACAATCCTACTTGAGTAAAAGTACGGATACGTGCTGTAGAGAGTAGCAGACAATCCTACTTGAGTAAAAGTACGGATACGTGCTGTAGAGAGTAGCAGACAATCCTACTTGAGTAAAAGTACGGATACGTGCTGTAGAGAGTAGCAGACAATCCTACTTGAGTAAAAGTACGGATACGTGCTGTAGAGAGTAGCAGACAATCCTACTTGAGTAAAAGTACGGATACGTGCTGTAGAGAGTAGCAGACAATCCTACTTGAGTAAAAGTACGGATACGTGCTGTAGAGAGTAGCAGACAATCCTACTTGAGTAAAAGTACGGATACGTGCTGTAGAGAGTAGCAGACAATCCTACTTGAGTAAAAGTACGGATACGTGCTGTAGAGAGTAGCAGACAATCCTACTTGAGTAAAAGTACGGATACGTGCTGTAGAGAGTAGCAGACAATCCTACTTGAGTAAAAGTACGGATACGTGCTGTAGAGAGTAGCAGACAATCCTACTTGAGTAAAAGTACGGATACGTGCTGTAGAGAGTAGCAGACAATCCTACTTGAGTAAAAGTACGGATACGTGCTGTAGAGAGTAGCAGACAATCCTACTTGAGTAAAAGTACGGATACGTGCTGTAGAGAGTAGCAGACAATCCTACTTGAGTAAAAGTACGGATACGTGCTGTAGAGAGTAGCAGACAATCCTACTTGAGTAAAAGTACGGATACGTGCTGTAGAGAGTAGCAGACAATCCTACTTGAGTAAAAGTACGGATACGTGCTGTAGAGAGTAGCAGACAATCCTACTTGAGTAAAAGTACGGATACGTGCTGTAGAGAGTAGCAGACAATCCTACTTGAGTAAAAGTACGGATACGTGCTGTAGAGAGTAGCAGACAATCCTACTTGAGTAAAAGTACGGATACGTGCTGTAGAGAGTAGCAGACAATCCTACTTGAGTAAAAGTACGGATACGTGCTGTAGAGAGTAGCAGACAATCCTACTTGAGTAAAAGTACGGATACGTGCTGTAGAGAGTAGCAGACAATCCTACTTGAGTAAAAGTACGGATACGTGCTGTAGAGAGTAGCAGACAATCCTACTTGAGTAAAAGTACGGATACGTGCTGTAGAGAGTAGCAGACAATCCTACTTGAGTAAAAGTACGGATACGTGCTGTAGAGAGTAGCAGACAATCCTACTTGAGTAAAAGTACGGATACGTGCTGTAGAGAGTAGCAGACAATCCTACTTGAGTAAAAGTACGGATACGTGCTGTAGAGAGTAGCAGACAATCCTACTTGAGTAAAAGTACGGATACGTGCTGTAGAGAGTAGCAGACAATCCTACTTGAGTAAAAGTACGGATACGTGCTGTAGAGAGTAGCAGACAATCCTACTTGAGTAAAAGTACGGATACGTGCTGTAGAGAGTAGCAGACAATCCTACTTGAGTAAAAGTACGGATACGTGCTGTAGAGAGTAGCAGACAATCCTACTTGAGTAAAAGTACGGATACGTGCTGTAGAGAGTAGCAGACAATCCTACTTGAGTAAAAGTACGGATACGTGCTGTAGAGAGTAGCAGACAATCCTACTTGAGTAAAAGTACGGATACGTGCTGTAGAGAGTAGCAGACAATCCTACTTGAGTAAAAGTACGGATACGTGCTGTAGAGAGTAGCAGACAATCCTACTTGAGTAAAAGTACGGATACGTGCTGTAGAGAGTAGCAGACAATCCTACTTGAGTAAAAGTACGGATACGTGCTGTAGAGAGTAGCAGACAATCCTACTTGAGTAAAAGTACGGATACGTGCTGTAGAGAGTAGCAGACAATCCTACTTGAGTAAAAGTACGGATACGTGCTGTAGAGAGTAGCAGACAATCCTACTTGAGTAAAAGTACGGATACGTGCTGTAGAGAGTAGCAGACAATCCTACTTGAGTAAAAGTACGGATACGTGCTGTAGAGAGTAGCAGACAATCCTACTTGAGTAAAAGTACGGATACGTGCTGTAGAGAGTAGCAGACAATCCTACTTGAGTAAAAGTACGGATACGTGCTGTAGAGAGTAGCAGACAATCCTACTTGAGTAAAAGTACGGATACGTGCTGTAGAGAGTAGCAGACAATCCTACTTGAGTAAAAGTACGGATACGTGCTGTAGAGAGTAGCAGACAATCCTACTTGAGTAAAAGTACGGATACGTGCTGTAGAGAGTAGCAGACAATCCTACTTGAGTAAAAGTACGGATACGTGCTGTAGAGAGTAGCAGACAATCCTACTTGAGTAAAAGTACGGATACGTGCTGTAGAGAGTAGCAGACAATCCTACTTGAGTAAAAGTACGGATACGTGCTGTAGAGAGTAGCAGACAATCCTACTTGAGTAAAAGTACGGATACGTGCTGTAGAGAGTAGCAGACAATCCTACTTGAGTAAAAGTACGGATACGTGCTGTAGAGAGNATACATTTAAAACAAATCAAATTCAAATTTTATTCGTCACATCCACAATTTACAAGTTACCAAAAGAAGACTTGAGTAAAAGTCGTAAGGTACGACTTAAGTATTTAAGTCGACGGTTAACGGAACTCAAGTATTTTACTTTACTCAAGTGTGATAAACACCAAGAAATGTGAAAAACAAAAAACTCGCTATTTATGAGGTTTTACTCCCTATTATAAAAATGAAATTTAACACCTCAATATTTCTAAAAATACTAATAAAGGTTCAATTATTATTTCAAAATAGCAGAACAAAACAGATGAAAAAAATGAACAAAAAGTCAGTCTCGGTCAAACTCCTCAGTAAAAAAAGTGCAACGTTCAGGTGATGGAGCTGATAAACAGCATCAGTACCTTCAGCATCCTGCAGATGGCGACGTCGCCTCATCCGCCCGAGAAATGAACCGCGGTAGAAAAAAAAACAGACTTGTCGCGCACAATCACAATGTAGCGAGTGACGATAACGATAGAAAAGTGACGATAATAGGGACGATAAGTGTCTGTTCAAATGTAGTGGAGTAAAGAGTACAGATACTCAATCACAAATGCAGTGGAGTAAAGAGTACAGATACTCCATCACAAATGTAGTGGAGTAAAGAGTACAGATACTCCATCACAAATGTAGTGGAGTAAAGAGTACAGATACTCAATCACAAATGTAGTGGAGTAAAGATACAGATACTCCATCACAATGTAGCCAAGTAGAGAGTAAAAGCTGCTTATATTGTTCACAGCAGAAATACAAAGTAGCCAAAAATACTCAAGTAACAGATTTACTCAAGTACTTTATAGCTTCTGACAGGTCCAGCTGGTTGTGTGTTCTGAGCTTGGCCACAAACCTTGAGCTCGGACTCAGTGACCCGCCCTGGATCCACCAATCACGCGTCTCACTCCACACAAGCCACACCCACATCAGTGGAACACGCCCAGATGTGATGTGTGTGTGTGTGTGTGTGTTTTCCATGGCTTTGCCGACTTTTCCCACCTGAGCAGGCGGATTATGAGGACACAGCCGGGCTTGTCATTATTCCCATTAGGAGGATCGACTGGTTTGAGTGTGAAAGCCGTTCTAACGCCGTTGAGTTCTTATTCCAGGAAGGATGTAGGTTATCGCGCCTGTTCCGTCTGTTCTAGTTAAATCTTCAGAGCGGCGAGTGATTTCTGGGTTGGTCAGACGTTTGTCTAGACGAGTCGTAAATGAGTGTTGGGAGGAAGGAGAACGTCTCAAACCGGCTTATTAGTAAAAGCCATAAATCACTCGCAGTTTGTAAATAAGCGGCGGATGAGATGTTTGGAAACGAGACGAAACATCTGCGAGAGGAAACAAAGTGAAGCTGCTGGAAATTTGACTCAATATCGACGCTTTGAAAAAACAGTTCAACGACAAA
>SOMO01001424.1:6591-18287 GCA_028128575.1 Paedocypris carbunculus
CACTGTGACCATAACAGTGAGATCCATTGGTCTATTCATGGCTGTTTGTTTCTTCCCATCACGTGGCACATCCTGTAATTTATAGACAATTGAAATCTTTTCGGCAAAGCTCTGACCTGCTAAACCAAGCTGGCATCCACTCTTCATGGAAGGGAGCCACTCGCTTATCCAGTAATGCCCGCAGCCGTCTGCAAGCTGCACACAGGCACCTAGACAAGTAATCTGCATCACATAATCCACATGTTCCTGAGTCTAACACCATCATAAAGACTGTGTCGTTTTCCTGACATGCTGCACAGAATATTAATGCACGCTTGGAAAAGAACAATTTAAANACCAAGCTGGCATCCACTCTTCATGGAAGGGAGCCACTCGCTTATCCAGTAATGCCCGCAGCCGTCTGCAAGCTGCACACAGGCACCTAGACAAGTAATCTGCATCACATAATCCACATGTTCCTGAGTCTAACACCATCATAAAGACTGTGTCGTTTTCCTGACATGCTGCACAGAATATTAATGCACGCTTGGAAAAGAACAATTTAAATTCTGCTCGATTGAACAAAGCACTTACAAATATAAATATTTCAAAAAAAAAAAAAAAAAATGTACTAATGCTCAAGACAAAGAAAAACATTGAAAAGACCTGTGGAAATCAGAACGTTAGTGAGATATTTCTCATGGCATGTGTTGGCACTTAGATCCACAGAATCGGAGCACATGTATTCTGGGAACATGTGGAAGAAGGACTCAGGAGGGTCTCTAACTCACCTCTGGCGGGTTTAACAGGTGGTGGGCAACCAAAGGCAAAGCTCTGAATTGACCAGTCAATCAAAGCTCTAATCCCACTTATGGCTTGAAGCTTAATGGCTGTGAGAAAGCGGCTGAATGAGTTCCTCTTCACCGGGGAGGAAGTTGGTGTAGGTCTTGGTGTTCCACACATAAGAGCTGGAGAGTTGAGGGAAGGGAAAGGNAGCACATGTATTCTGGGAACATGTGGAAGAAGGACTCAGGAGGGTCTCTAACTCACCTCTGGCGGGTTTAACAGGTGGTGGGCAACCAAAGGCAAAGCTCTGAATTGACCAGTCAATCAAAGCTCTAATCCCACTTATGGCTTGAAGCTTAATGGCTGTGAGAAAGCGGCTGAATGAGTTCCTCTTCACCGGGGAGGAAGTTGGCGTAGGTCTTGGTGTTCCACACATAAGAGCTGGAGAGTTGAGGGAAGGGAAAGAACTTTTCTTCTTCTTGTTGTTCAAATGATTGAGCATGGACTTGCTAATCCCAATGGAATTAGCTTTTTCAATTTCCAGTCTGCTCTTGAGGTTCTTCAGTGATCTACGCTTGAATTGGTATCACTTTAGGTGTTGCCTTTGCCTCAACGAATTATTGAGAGGGATGGGGTGTCTTCAGGACCACTGCCAGAATTTACATTACATGAAAGTCTTTGCAGTGTTAGATTGTTGGAGGATTCCAGGAAACGTAAATGAAGGAGAATGGCATTTCCATAAGGCAAGAGTGCAACTTTTTGTTTTCTAGCCATTGTTGCCAATATTCCTGCTCACAGTTTTGCTTGTTGGGCATGTTGGCAGTGCCAGATTTAAGACGTTTCACTTTTTTCATTGTTCTGCTTGCTTTGTTCGTGGTTTATTACAGCTGCGTCGAGACTCTGTGATTTTATTAGCTCTTTATAAATAAACGCAACTTGAAACTTGAATCTTTACATTTCAGCTACATCAGCATTCACTGAAAGCTTTCTGCTACACAAGACCTGATGATAAATCACTGAGCTGCGTGCCGCGGCTTTATAGTGTCAGGGTCTTATCCTCCAGACCTTGGAATTAATATCCATGTTTGACGACTTGTAGGGAGTCATAAAACTCACAGTCAAACACCTACTATCTTCTGAATGGTGTGGAAAATGTGTATAGAATTTGGTTTGAATATTTCTATCTGGATTAGCATTACTAGATCTGTGGAACTGGTTTGTGTGATACAAAAGTGACCCAATACGCATTAAAAAGAAATAATGAATAAACAAAATGGATAATGAGCACCAGCACTCAAGTCATAAACTACAGGAAATTGTAACTGCCAATCTAGCCAAATAATGTTTTTCCCAGAAACAACAGGTGTGGTTGATTAAACAAGGTGATGATGCAGGTGTGGTGCTGATGAAACTAACCTTTAAACTAAATTGTAATCAGGTGTAATCATTGTGGGTAAGTTACAAGTTGGAAGTTTTCAATGATTACTTACTTTACAATGTTGTATGACTACTTTTCTAATTACTGTGTCTGAAAAGTAACTTAGTTACTCTAAAAGTAACTTAACTAAATACTTCTTAAAATTCCTATAAACCTTTAAATAATAAATTGTTTAAGTTGTTTAAATAACAAAATAGCCTTTTAGCTTTTCAAGTCAACTTTATTACATTCTATATTCTATATTCATCTATATAAAAAGTTATTAGTTGGAAATGTGACCTTTTAGGTAAGAAACAAAATTGCTGAAAAACAAAAAATATTCAGCAGCAATAAATGCGCCTAAAAGACGGAGATTCTGCAGGACGCAGCATCTCTTCCACAATGTAGCCAAAATTAAAATAACTGAAAATCATAATTTAATTATTTTACAATGTAACAAGTGCATAATAAGTAACTGTAATTAAAATACCAAAAAATGAACAGTATTTAGTTACACTACGTTTTCCAGTGGAAAATTATCTTAATTACAATAACGTGTTACACCCAATGTTAAACAAACAATTCCCACAAAATATGCTAATATTAACATACATGTTATGCATTAAAAAAAAGGTTTATAAAAAGTCACTTATGGAATATCACAGGGATTTCTGGTTGGAGTGATTGTTTCAGTGATTTGAAATACCGTATATTACGTAGTGTTAACCGGAGTCTGCTATGCATTTAGAGGACACTCAGGTTAACCGTCTCTACACACGAGTCTCTTGAGTAGTGGGAGTGTGTTTGGAGTTGTCTTTCCTCACACACCGCACATATACCCTTCCTGTCTTCTTCGTCTAGTCATGAGCCTCTTACATCGCTCATCATTGATGCCGGGATGTGCCATGGCTTTTATTTCTCGATAACGCTGAATGCTGCTGTAAGACTATCCATCTCCAATCTCATATCTGTCTGTTTGAACAGCTTTGTGAAAATGTCCTCATAAGCCATGTGCTCTAGCTGCAAGATACAGTTAAATACGCACTGGAAAAAAAGTCATAACATTTACCTAATAAAATCCTCATGTAAAGCAACCGTTTTAAAGAAGTGGCTGTTGTACATCATCATACACACTGTATGATGATTTTATTAAATGTATAATAAAATATAATATTATATAATATAATTTATTGAGTACTTTTTATTTCAGGACAAGCATCATACTATTTTTATCCAAATTAGATGTGCATCTGGGTACATTAAATTCAGATCTTCTACAATTTCAAAACGATTTCACGATTTTCACCAAAAAAAAAGTGTTTGGACGGAAAACACTTCAAATATTTACGCTGGGGGAAATTACTGGATTGCATAAGGTTTTTGTTGGCATGGGTTTCATTTTTTACCATCCTATTTATAGGTAGCCTGGCGTTCACACTAGAAAAATGTGTTTTCGGTTCACCGGCAAGACTCAGCCAACAGAATTATGGGATTCCCTGTCCTTCGGTCTTCACGCTTGAAATGATGGAGCTGGCTAAACGTCTTATGGACCGCAAACTCCTTCATTTCATCTTGAACTGCCAGTCACTTCTCCGTCAAATTGAACTTGGAATCAGCCGTGTTCGGTTTTAAGGGCGAGAGAGTTCACTAGAATGGTTCTGACTGAACACTTCCACTTCACTTTGCTTTCACGTTCCTTCAACAGCAAATAAACGTCTCATACCTGTTACAGTGATGTGTTTAAAAACCCCGATGTGGTTTCTGCTGGGTTCTCCTGTGAGGCATTACGGGGAACACAACTGAGCTCGGAATTAATGGGTAAACCTGGTGAAAATCAGAAGAAGAAAAGAGAAAAGCAGCCGAAAACGTGTCAGCAAAACTGCATCATCGTTATGAAAGCTGAGGTCTGAGGATTTGACAAAGTACAAGTCAACATGACGGGGTCAACCAGGCAGGCTGTTGCCANGTGATGTGTTTAAAAACCCCGATGTGGTTTCTGCTGGGTTCTCCTGTGAGGCATTACCGGTGAACACAACTGAGCTCGGAGTTAATGGGTAAACCTGGTGAAAATCAGAAGAAGAAAAGAGAAAAGCAGCCGAAAACGTGTCAGCAAAACTGCATCATCGTTATGAAAGCTGAGGTCTGAGGATTTGACAAAGTACAAGTCAACATGACGGGGTCAACCAGGCAGGCTGTTGCCATGGAGACAGGTGGGAGTGGATGGGCGATGCTGAGAACACGGCACCTCCAGTTCTTACTGTATATCATGGAAAATAGAAATATAATTACAGCATTTGATTTTCACAATAATTTAATTATGGTGTTTTTGTATGATGGTGTGTGTGTGTGTGTGTGTATACAGAGAATGCTNTCTCCTGTCAATCTGCAGTAGTATTCACTGACTCAATAATCATCGTTCACTTTCTGATCTAAATGCCCTGCGCTAGACTGACCGTAGCGGACCGGACCAGTCGGGCGCACAAGTGACCAGAGCAGAACAATTTCTGGAATGATTTTGGCCAAGTGCCAAGCAACAGAACCTCAGTCGCACAGGGAGAAACAGCGGCGCGAGTAGGTGGTCCACACGCCGAGAACCCGTCGGNGTATTCACTGACTCAATAATCATCGTTCACTTTCTGATCTAAATGCCCTGCGCTAGACTGACCGTAGCGGACCGGACCAGTCGGGCGCACAAGTGACCAGAGCAGAACAATTTCTGGAATGATTTTGGCCAAGTGCCAAGCAACAGAACCTCAGTCGCACAGGGAGAAACAGCGGCGCGAGTAGGTGGTCCACACGCCGAGAACCCGTCGGCAAACAGCCTAATGGACGCAGAGACGCCGCGTTGTTTACACTGAAACGCGCAGAAAGCCACATCAGACGAGCGGAAATGTCTCCAGCATCTGTTTCCTTAATCCGACGCGTCTGAAGTGAGGCAGAAAGCCACGGCGCGCGCTGTGCTCCATCATGCGTCTCAGCGTCCGCGTGATCGCTTTTCTTTTATAAAGCGAATCTTTTTTATTTTCATGTACCTGCGCCGAGTCCTGCTAGTGATTCCGAAGCCTGACGGGGAGAATGAAAGCGTCGGCGTTCTTTGCAGCCGTGTCGTCCGTTTTATTTAATCCCAGTTTCGCCTTCAGTTCGCATTTCGACCCAGGTGAGTAAAACAATCGACATTCACATCCACGCAACTGCTTTACTAATGTCAACGCTTCTCGTGTGGAGAAGCAGGCTTGTTTTCATCACATCTTCCTATGTTTGTCCGTTAATNTCGAGCAATCAACAGCATGTTCACAAACTGACACAGAATTTAGAAAGGGTTAATATACAAACCTAATTAAAAAACAGCCGGGACAAATGAATCACATGACCCAAACCTAACAAATGCTGGAAGACACTAGGGAAGATGGGAAATGAAGTTTATAACAAAACGGGGGCAGTTATTATCACAGAGATTCTCAGTGAGCAGCCAAGCTGATGTATGGTCTGTTAGCGGCGTGTTTATCAGTGTGTACGCCTGGTCCAATGCTCTGCTGATGTGTAATGCCTCTAAATCAGTTACCGCCAGCAATATGAAATTCTTCAACCTGTTATGTAACGCTCAGAGGACCACGGTGGAATCCACAGGGCACTGGAGAAAGCAAACATCTGCCGAGACTCTTCAGTCCAGGAGCTGGAGGTGATAGTAACGTGTGATCTTCTCCACAGGAGGCTCTCCACTGAGCGAGCTGTCATGGCCTTCTTCTCTAGCCGTGGTGGCCGTCTCCTTCTCGGGCCTTTTCACGTTTGTCCTCCTCATGCTGGCGTGCCTGTGCTGCAAGAAAGAGGACGTCAGCTTCAAGGTGAGATCTCAGGCCGCATTAGTCACTTCATCCATCAGCGGCACTCCTTCAGATTACAGGGAGATGAGGGATGAATCCCTTCACTGGTACCTCAGCGTAGATTTCACACGCGCATCAATCTCTTCACAAACTTTGTGTCATCTTGTTAAATGTGAACAATCCCGAGGCTAGAACTCAAAAGCTGGAAAGATATGCAAGTGAGTTGCGTGACAAAACAAAAACTGGGCTTAGAACTGCTCAGTTGTGGAATCATACATGTTTGAAGACCCCTCACACCCTGAAGCCAAAGGGTTTTCTGTATTCAAGCTTTGAAAACCCAACCAGAGCTGTATTGACTTTTCCCAGGCCGTGTGTCCATTGTGAAAGTGCCTTGTTAGCACTTTGTGTTAGCTTAGCATTATTTACAATTGCTTCCAGATTGACTTTAATTCATCACATTCATTAAGGTTGAGGCTGAAATAGTTGGTTGTTTGGGGAGTAAGCGGATTAAGATATAAATGTATGTGAAATACCAGTGTTTTAAAGTACTTGAGTAAATGTACTTTACTGTACTATCTGTACTCTTTACTCCATTTACCGTTACTCGTTACATTGTGATCTTAATTGGCATCTTTTTCTACCGCGATT
Organism: Paedocypris carbunculus; assembly: GCA_028128575.1. NCBI lineage: Eukaryota > Metazoa > Chordata > Actinopteri > Cypriniformes > Paedocypris > Paedocypris carbunculus. The sequence continues at coordinate 13,243 of SOMO01001424.1, forward strand.
ATTTTTCTGGTGGATGAGGTGATATCGCCATCTGCAGGATGATGAAGGTACTGGATGCTGTTTATGAGCTGTAAATCACGTGATGAAACACTGAAGTGTTACATTTCATTTCTATACGTATTAGGAAATAAAACCTCAAAAACAATATCTTGTTGTTCACATTTCTTGGTGTTGTATTTTATAGCTTAAATTAAAAATAATTAAAATACTTAAGTTATTTTAAAATTGGATACTTTACGACTTTTACTCAAATTCTATTGGAATTGGTAACTTGTAATGGAGTACTTTTTACAGTGAGGTACTTTTACTCAAGTATGGTTTCCAGTTACTCTTTACACCATGAAATGCAGCACACTAGCAGCTAAAATAAGCGTAGTTTGCTGAGCGAATGAAAGAGAACATGGATGTGCGAGAGAGTGGAGGAACAGATGCTGATAAGTTGTTATCTGATTTGCTGTTGGCACACCACTGAGGATTAATGCCGCAGAATAAGCGGGTTGTGTATTGCACTGCGGAAATGGCACATCATTAAAATCCTTGTGGATTCACAATGTGAAACTCGTTATGCAAAAAACGACAGTTTATTTTTTCCCGTGAAGCCAGACTTGTGTTTGCGTCTAGTGGCTTTCACGTGTCTGGCTTACACACGACGGTCTGTGACGGATTCCAGAAGCAAGAGTTTGGTGGAAATAAAATGAACGTAATGTCTGTCATTATTAGTGGCGGCAATGACGGAGAAAAACCAAGAAACGGTTATTTCGTTGGAGCTTTCACAAAATCTGCAGTTACTAAAAGCCATCATTTTAATCGCACAGAATTTACGTAAATTGGATCATCTAAGCAGCTCCTTCCATTTCTGGGTTATGGGCCTGGAATTTAAAAATATAGGTGGGAAGCACCAGATGGTTGGACCACCGATTACAGAGCAGAACAGAACTTACAAACACTTCCCGCTGATGCATTTTTATGGGCTGTGGGAGAAAACCAGAACCTCCACAAATACCTCCAAGGTGAGAAACCTCCAACTCCAGTCTCGAGCCAATGTTTCTGGAGTTTCACTATACCACCATGCATTCTCGGATCGACGCCAGAAATGTGATTACTGTTGCTTTTGATCACATAGTTCACATTATGTGAAATTCTGGTATTATGGTGTGATGCTTCTCATGTTTCTTAGTGACGTGTCAATGATGTTGGTTCTACNCAAAATCCAACTGAACGTGTCAGAATCACATTAAAGTTTCTTCATGCTTTTGTTCCTTCGCAGGAATTTCAGAACACGGGGAGCGAAGACCTTTCCACTTTGGCCTCGGCGGACCCTCAGACTGATGCTGAGGTTTACATCCTGCCCCTGACGGAGGTCTCACTACCTGTGTCCAAGCAGCCAGGCCAGTCGTGTAGGAAGCTTTACTCCTCTAATCCATTTTTAAAGCCACACAAAAGACGAGATGTTTTTTTCATACGTGCTGCTCTTGAAAAAGTGATGGCTTTGGGAAGCCCTTTAATGATTAAAAAACGAGTTTAGTGGGTTGGGTTCAAAAGGTCTGTGGGATAAAGTGGCTTATCTGTGTAGTAAGGCTGACTCGGGACGGGCTGGATTGGAAAATCCTGCTTAGACGTGCAGTCAGAAGAAGGCTGCGTGATGCCATGCTGGCGTTTACAGTTCAGCCTCACTATTGTGCATTCACAATCAGCGCACCAATGCAAATCACATGCGTCTTCGGTCAACAAGTGTTGTGAGTGAACAGATGTTGTCTGTGAATACTGGCCTTGTGACAGGAAGGGTGAAGAACTGTTTGTGTTCTGGCGCTGGAGAAGGTCCGTGGAAGCCCAACACATCTGCCCGTTGCATAATGCACCGTGAGACTTCATGATGGATGCGCTGCAGAAGCAGAGGAAGTTGTTAATGTCCAGCAGATGACCAAACAGATCATTGTTTACAAAGATTGAACGGCAAAGACGTCAGAAAAGAAGCTAAATTTGAAATCTCAAATCATATTGTCAAACCTGGACATAGAGGGATTTGTTTGTCTTCTCTTTTTACACTTTTGTGACTTGTGTTTTCTCATTTATCTTTTTCGACTTGTTGTTTCTAGTGATTATAGTGAAAGTTCCTGTATTAATATTTAATTTTCATATGAACATGTATTTTCCCTTACTATGTTGAAAGGCTAAAAGTAGTTTCGGCGTGACTTTTCCATAAAGCAAGTCGTCAGACTTTAGCTCTCATTTAATATTAAATTGTATTTAAAACGACAAGTTATAAACTACTTAATTTTTATAAAAATGTACTTTACATTTGTTTGTTAGTATAACTTGGTGCAACAAAAACACAAGACGTAAAACAAAATAAGAAAAATTCTGTGTAATTTTGAGATATTAGAATACATACCTAAATCTGACTGTTCTCAATCTCAAATTCATAAATAAAAAACGTTTTTAGTTTATTAGTGAAAATTTTGTTTAAGTTTTATTTAATTTATTTTGGGAAGGCTTCAATTTTTAAACATAAAAAGTGCTTGATATGAAATGTACTGATATTTGATTTACCACAAATCATAATATTTTAACATTTGATTTAATATACTGTAATTAACATCACTTTTCCGATCGGTGATAGTTCTGCAGTCAGACGCTTTACCTGCATCTTCCACAGCGCAGTGTCTCCGTGACTCACTCACTCGCCCGCATCTGGGGAGGGCGGAGACTATGACAGGGAGCTGGGCAGGGATTGGATAATAGTTTCAGAAGCCAGCCTATTGCTGCCGCCCCGTTCGTTGTCCGTAGTTACGGCCCTGTGATTGGTCCAGGTGTTGCGGAGCGAGTGGGTAGCGCAGAAAGGCTCGTGATGCTGAGAAGGGCTCCGTCACTGCTGAGCTGCTTTTCTTCCCACCACATCCTCTTCTTCATCTTCATCCTCCCACAAGTTTATATTAATGCAAATGGGTAGAAATAAACACAATAACGAGTGCCAAGAAGAAAAAAAAAACCCACGCGCTTGAATATCTTCGACACATGTTTGAATGGTATCACTCTCTGTCTTTTATGTTTTTTCCAATTATTGACACATTTCAACATCTGGAGGAGGTTCAGCGTGTGAAATGAGATCTACAGCTTTACAATCTTGAGTTTTAATGATTCCTAAGTTCTCAAAAAACAGAACAGAAATCTCAATTGGAATAGCAGATATATATATTCTATACAGTAAGAGATGTCTTCAGAAAATGTACTTTATCTTATTACTAAGTTCTCCTAAAAAATGTTTTGTAAATTTGTCTCAAAAGCGTCACACTTGCACATTTGTTGCGAATCTGTAACAATAAGTGTTTAAAACATGAAATAGCTATTGAAAACACTTTGAAAGTGTATATGTCTTTGTTTGCGAAAAAGTAACAATAAGTGCTATACGTACTGAAACAAGAGCTAAAATTAACAGAAAATGAATTGCTTCAGTTAACATTTCCCCACAAATGTATTGTAAACCTACCATTACATTTATTGTGGACACACTAACTATTTCACACTGATTGGTCAAATCAGCACCAACTCTATCAATATGCAAACATTATTTATTAACATGCTTTCCAAGATATCTAGCTTTCCTCAATAGACTTTCAGCGAGGCGGCGGTCCGCAGTGGGAATGCCAGGAGTGGGATGGGAATGCACTAGTCACAGATTCCACACAAATCAAATAAAAGCCCAGTTGAAGTCTGCAGATAGTAGATAGTTGTGTATGAGGAACGGGTGGTGGGGTGGTGGGGGGCTTCTGGTTGCGTGACAATCCCTGCTCAGAGGAGAGGAGAATGGGCCTTGTGTCTGGGCTGGTACTGGGGTACCAGGCACTGCTGCCCTCACGGACAAAAGCCACGATTTAACAGTGTGAGAGGCTGGAATGAGAAGCTTCTGGAACGCCGAGGAGGAGGAGAACAGTTTAGTGCATTAACACACACACACACACACACACACAGACCTGGTGGTGGAGCGCTGATGACAGAGGGCTTTCTACTGCTCACAGTGTCTCACTTGTCTGTGGTTGTCCTCCCATAGTCTTGTGGAGATAGGAGCGTGGGGAAGGGCGAAGAAGGGATGGTTATTATGGGCTCCAGGCATCGCTGGCGTGAGCAGAAGTGTCGGAAAGAAGCTCGGACTTGTCGTTGCTCTCACACAGCTTCACGCTGGGTGCATTATGGGAACGCTGTGGAATGGGGAGAAGATGTGCGGTGTTGAGGAGAAGGAAGGAGGGCAGCGCTGCTATTTCAGCTGTCCGAGGGCTTGGAGGGTTAAACCCCCTGAGGAACGAGGACCTTCTAAAATCTCCATCCTCCGGTTCCTCTCCAGCTGCTGTGCATCTGTCTCACCACCATCAGACGTTTCTCTGCTGTCAGATTTGGAAGCCCTTGTCTGTTGGGGAAAGGTTCTGGCTGAGGTAATTCCCTGTCAGCGGGTCTGAACTCGGATGGTTTGTGCATTTAACACCCACACAAACCCAACCAGATTCTGAGAACGTTTTTTTTTTTTTTTGCCGTAACTGAAGGTTTTTTTTTTTTTTCTGTTTTCATTCAGTCCAGCTGCTGAAATCAAACAACCTCGGACGTCGCAGTCTCTTTTACATTAAGGAAATCGGGCAGGGCTGGTTTGGCAAGGTGAGGACATGGCGAATCGATTCAGAGTGTTTGTTCAGAGCTTCATCATTATTTCTGCTGTTTTTGACGTGGCTTCAGGTGCTGGTAGGTGAGGTGAACGCCGGACTGGGTAACACACAGGTGGTGGTGAAGGAACTCAAAGCCAATGCCAGCGCACACGAGCAGAAGCGCTTCCTGGAGGAGGCCAAGCCGTATCGGTACACGTCGCTTTACACTTTTGCCCTTTTCTTCCTCAAAGCTGCTTTTTCATCGGGGTTGATGCATTTCCAGGATTCTCCAGCATCCTGCTCTCCTTCAGTGTCTGGCCCAATGTTCAGAACTCACTCCATATCTGCTGGTTATGGAGCACTGCTCGATGGTAAGAACCACATTCATTCATCTAAATTATGACTACATAATTA
>SOMO01001427.1:0-11010 GCA_028128575.1 Paedocypris carbunculus
TGCATGTTACTTTCCATTTAAGTTACCGGAAATGTCTGCAAGCCGTTCATATATTTTTATTTTTTTTTATTGTCAGAGTAAATAATTTTACAAAACATTTAGAACTTTCAAAAAAAAAACACAACAATACCCTTTGAAATACAATCAATGAAAATACACAAAGTACAAATTATATAAAGAACATTCCAAACCAAAACAAAAACGTCTAATGGAAAATTATTATTCCGCCTCCATGTGTGTATTCCTACACGGAAACGTTACCAAGGCTTCCTCCCATTCGTCAACACCGCTGACATTCTGCTCCCCTATTGGCTGGAAGAGCCGTCAGTTTGATGACAGTCACTGGGCGTTTAGAAACGGCAGCTAAGAGGACGTGCTGGAGGAGACCGCTGAGAAGAGTAAAGGGGAGGATAGAGCCCCCCTACCTGCTTGTCATTTATTCTGTACGTTTAATTAATCCAGAAACATACTACTTTTATAAGAGAAGATGGCGCAGTCAGACAACAAGAAATTCTTCGAGAACCTGTCGGGCGCCGGGAAAGCCATCGGAGTCCTCACAAGCGGAGGAGATGCTCAAGGTACAGAACGTTAGACGAGAACCCTAACAACTCACTGATTATTGTTCGCTATTGTAAGAACAGTTGAAAATGATCACACACGTTGCGCGTACGGAACGGCTCGCCAGATAAGTGCAAAGCGGTTGCGTGTCGTGAGATGGATTTGACACCGCGATGACAAGGTCACGTGACTGACCTGAAGGTTAGCGAATTAACGGTTAATATGATCAGAAACCGCTTTATGATGCACGATCGGGTTTATTCCGGTTTAAGCGAGGGGCGAATGGTCTGGTTCATCTGCATTCCGAGAACATCCAGTGACATGCCAATACACAGATGCCGTCAGTTTATGTGAGAATAAGATCGATCGATCCACCTGTCTCTTCTGGTCCTTTTTTTGTTCTTTTTAGCATCCTTTCGTGTAACTGCATTGCGGGTTCACGTGACACCGATGACGGCGCGACGCACCTTCACGTGACTTCTTCATTCTATTGCGTTATTGCACGTAGCGATGTGTTTAAAGTTTTGCGTTTTACATTCCTCCGTAAAGTAGGAAGTTGCTGTGCTTCCCGCGTCCTCGATTGTTGCAAGAACATCGGCCATTTCCGGGCTNATGTGGGCAGATTGAATGGCGAACGGACTGCGTTTTACTGTACGTGGTTTGAAGGTTTTGGTTAAACTGTGTTCCAGGGTGGCACTGTTATCGGCAGTGCACGCTGCAAAGAGTTCCGCACCCACGAGGGCCGTCTGAGGGCAGCGCATAATCTTGTGAAGAGAGGCATAACCAACCTGTGTGTGATTGGAGGAGACGGCAGCTTGACCGGAGCCAATCTATTTAGGGAGGAGTGGAGCGGCCTACTGGCAGAGCTGGTTCAGCAGGGTAAAACACTCGCCTCACAGGGGTCTGTTTGTTTTTTGTGAAACATCCTGAGCTGTTATATGCGCAAAATCTCACTAAATAAAAATAGTGGTAAATAATAAATATTAAACAATAGGGGTGGGACGAGACACTTTTCCCACGAGATGAGACACTAGGCTCACGAGATCGAGACGAGACGAGATTTAGATNTATATACCGGTGTATATTTATACAGTATATGTAATAACAAATCAATGTTTGTTGATTACAGTCACCAAAGGACATTTGTGCTGGAGGTGATGGGCAGGCATTGTGGGTAGGTTTATAATGCTGAAGGAATATGACTGTTCTTGTCTCCTGAACATATTTCCAGTGCGAGCTGTGCTTGTATTTGAAGGTATCTGGCGCTGGTGAGTGCCCTGGCCTGTGGAGCAGACTGGGTGTTGATTCCTGAAATGCCCCCTGAGGATGGATGGGAAGAAAAAATGTGTCAGAAACTCTCTGCGGTAAAACAAATACAGATCATATTTAGCACCAAGACTACAATATAACATATAAAACACAAATTGCTGATTGTCAAATAAGCTTTTTGAAACACATTGAACCACTTTACGTCTGAAGAAGTTGGGAATACGACTTGCTATTTGTCATATTAACCCTTAAGTACATGGAACCTTGTTGTTGAAGTTGATGGTATTTGTCAAACAGTCAACTGCCAATTCATTTGAGAACACAACTTGCTTTTTGTCAGATTACATTTGTAAGTAAGTTGAACCACTTTACAAAAGTTGGAAAGTCCAAACAGCATTGCATAATTTCACAGTTTCAATTCCCTTCAGTAAACTTTGGTATTTGGTCCATCGTTGAAAATAAAGTTGGGTAAACTCAAAACATCTTTGATTAGACGAATTCATACGTCAAGTCAACTCCAAGTTATGAATCTAAAGCGAGCATTGCTACTTCCATTTATGTTTGTAACAAGCTTGTTTTTTTTTACTGGGACTAATGTGTTCACCATCCCAGACTCGATCCAGAGGTACAAGGTTGAACATAATCATAGTTTCAGAAGGAGCCATCGACAGACATGGAAAAGCTATTACCTCTAGTTTTGTCAAGGATGTGAGTATTGAATGCTTCTCAGGGGAGAGAGCAAAAATCTGGAAGCCTGCGGAAACATACCGTGCATAAGTCGCCTGAGCTCCAGCTTTCTGTGTCCCTCCCACTGTCGTGTTCCATCTTTGTGTCATGTGGTCTCTCACCCCTGTAGAAACGGGCAGGAATGAAAAGGCTGAATATCATAATAGTAGCCGAGGGTGCGATCGATCGTAACAACCAGCCAATTACCTCTGAGCATGTAAAAAATGTAAGTACATTTAAAANGCTTATTTTCGCGTAAATACGGTAAGAAACTGATTCATGCTGTATTTAGAGCTAAAGCTTTATGTTGACAAAAATATCAACCATAGCACCTCAATTCTTTTTCTGGCTTTAACGAAGTTGTCTCTCCTCTTCAGCTGGTGGTTCAGCGTCTGGGCTTCGACACGCGCGTGACAATCCTGGGCCACGTGCAGAGAGGAGGAACACCCTCGGCTTTTGACAGGATTCTGGTGAGGGACCCGTTATTTAACCGATTAGCTATGAACATTGTGACATTTTATCAAATGTTGGATTATTTATTGTGATGTAATTATTCAATTAATTACATTGTTTCATGGCAGATGATTGGTTATTAATAGGGGTGTGACGAGATCTCGTGGCACGAGATTTCGCGAGATCCGATTGAATCTCGTGATATCGCGAGAATTTGGCGCCATCTTTGATATAATTGCAATACCGTGGATACCGTGATAATTAATGGATTTGATATTCATACAAGTATATAAACCCTCTAATACAGTNATGAAGGTACAGTAATAATGGGTTGTCTTGCTTTATGTTCTAAAATATTCCTCAAAGTGAAGTGGTGATGGCTGTGCTGTGTTCAGGCCAGTCGTATGGGAGTGGAGGCCGTGCTGGCGCTGCTGGAGACCACAGCAAACACACCGGCCTGCGTGGTTTCTCTGTGTGGCAACCAGTCTGTGCGGCTGCCCCTCATGGAGTGTGTGCAGATGGTAAGAACCCAGGGACCCGGTTGAACCTCAGCAGAAAGCGGAAATACAACCTACAGTTGAGGACANAGGCCTGATGGAGAAATACGAGACCAACATCCACATCGCTTATATAAGCTTCTTTTGTAAGATAGTCCTGTCAGTCAGATATTTTCTTTGGTAATTTCATCTCGACAGGCGAGAAGCGGTGGGTGACGACTCGTGTGCAACGTAATCTGATGGACGAGGAAACAGATTTCCTGTTTATGTTGTCTCTCCAGAGCAATTTTAACGTGGCGGTGTTGAATGTGGGCGCTCCTGCCGCGGGCATGAACGCTGCTGTGCGCTCCGCTGTGCGAGTTGGGATCTCAGAGGGACACAAGATGTTTGCCGTCAATGACGGTTTCGAAGGATTCTATAAGGGACAAGTAAGTTACAGTAATGATTCACTGTTATATTACAAATCACATACTGTATGACTTACATCATGTGAAAATAGGTTTGTCAATATGGCCACTACACTGTAAAAAATCCAACTGGCTTAGCTCAACAGCATATTTCAAGTTCATCTAACTTTTTCCACGAGTGAAANTGGCAGCTATAACATCACATTAGACTTCCTCTTCACAACTACAGGAATAACAGAAATTAATTTAACAACTGCAATGCCATGTTCTGACAACAGAGCCAATAAGAATTAGTGTTCATCCTTTATAAAATGCTGTTTTTTTTTTTTTTCAGATAAAGGAAGTGAAGTGGGCTGATGTGGGTGGATGGACAGGGCAAGGTGGATCACTCCTTGGCACTAAACGGTACTTGGACAGAAGATCCATCGTAGAAGGATTCACGTTGAACACTAACAGCCTTTCTCTGTCATTTCCAGAACTCTTCCAGCTAAGCACATCGACAAAATTGCAGAACAGATACGAAAACATAACATTAATGCCTTACTAGTGGTTGGAGGTTTTGAGGTATGTGCTTCTCACGGAGCGTTTGTGTGTGTGTGTGTGTGTGTGTGTGTGTGTNTGTGGACAGATTGGGCAATCCGTGCACTAGGCTCCTCCCACTTCTCTCTGCATGTGTGCGAGTTTGTCCGAACAAGGAAGTGACCCTCTCCTCCCCCAATGGAAAGCCATGGCAGGCGTCACACGGCCCGCGTCCGAGCACCACGGTCCACTCCTGCACCAGTAGCTCCCCCTGCTGGTCTAACATGTGCGTTCTCCTGTCCCACTGGTTCACTACCCATCAAAGGCTCTAGAGTGTCTGGTGCAGCTGTGTGATGCTCGCGCCGACCACGAGGAGTTTTGCATCCCGCTCTGTATGCTGCCAGCCACCATTAGTAACAACGTGCCCGGCACGGACCTTAGTATCGGGGCTGATACGGCCCTCAATGCCATTGTGGAGGTAAGAACAACCTGCCTGTCTGAACATCACTTTGATTGAAGACAGGGTTCCTACGGGTGCTTGAAATCCTTGAAAATGCTTGAATTTCAATACTGTGTTTTCAAGGCCTTGAAAGTGCTTGAAATTTGAATGAAGTGCTTGAAAATGCTTGAAATTTTAATTGTGTAGAAAAATGCATTTTTAGCAGCCAAAAACCACAGNTCACTTTAGCACAGACCGACGTTACTTTGTCTGCATACAAATCCATCTCCCCGAACTGGTTTGTCTTGGAAATGGTCATTAAATCAAAAGTCACGGTCTAATTCCGGCCTGTAATGCACTTGGTGTGACGGTGATTCTACAGCTGAGAATCTGCTGCTTTTTCCTCAGACGTGTGACCGTATTAAGCAGTCGGCCAGTGGAACCAAGCGCCGCGTCTTCATTATCGAGACGATGGGGGGCTACTGTGGATATCTGGCTAGTGTCGGGGGTCTAGCAGCTGGAGCCGATGCTGCGTACATCTACGAGGAGCNGGAGTAAAACTAATTCTTCTCTTTTATTTCAGTCTAACGTGGAACATTTAACCGCGAAAATGAAGACTAGCATTCAGAGAGGCCTGATCCTGAGGTAACACGGAGAAGCTTTGGCGCTCGGCTCTGATGCTCTTCATCCGCTGGTTTGTGTTCCCACAGGAACGAGAACAGCAATGAGAACTACACCACAGACTTCATCTATCAGCTGTACTCGGAGGAGGGCCGGGGCGTGTTTGACTGCAGGAAGAACGTTCTGGGCCATATGCAGCAGGTAGCACACATTCGCCTTCATTCGCCTTCAGAATGTGTAAATAATGTCTATACATTTATAATGTATAATATTTAGAATGTATAAATGTGCAATAACGCTATTTATGTTTCCTTTATTTCATGCCATTGTTTTTATTTTCCTTTTTCTTGTTTCTTTTATTTACTGTGTCCTTTTTCTTTGTTAACTGAGCTACGGTTTTAAACAGATAACGAGGATTATTTTGATTTGCAGAGATAAGTTTACTAAAATATGTAGATCGTGTGGATATTAGGGCCTGTTTATATGCGATTATACTGTCATTCCAGGCACTGCGAAAAACATCGAGTTTAGTTTTTCTCCATTTCCTTTCTAACTTTCTACTTGATGATTTTAAGGCTTTTAGGTCATTAGTGTACCATAACACTTTGTTTTTTGTGTTTAGTCTTTTTTCCCTAAGAGGGGCAATAGAGTCAAGGGTACTTGACAAAGTTAGATTTAAAGCTGCAGTCAAATCCTCAAGCTCTTCTGTTCTTTTAGGGGTATAAATGGTAAGATCAGGAAGACGTTTAATAAAATTATCTTTCGTGCTGGAATTAATGAGTCTACAAGAGCGATATTGCGGTGAGATCACAGCTGGGATGTCTATATTTATTAAGCAGGAAACTAGAGAGTGATCAGAAATGCAGTCACTCACCGAAACAATATCTACATCATGAACTACGATACCGTATGAAAGAATCAAATCTAATGTATGGTTAAACTTATGAGTGGAGCCAATAACATTTTGCTTAAAGCCGGTGGAATTTAGAATATCGTAAAAAGAGCGAGTTAGAGAGTCACTAACATCATCTAGGTGAATGTTAAAGTCGCCGAGTATAATCACTTTATCTGCTCTAATAATGAGCTCTGCTAGTAGTTGCCCGAATTCATTTAAAAAGTCAGTATTGTGCTTTGGCGGTCTGTACACTGTCACAATAAGTATTGATTCCCGATTTATATCTGGCTCCATATGTAGTACTAACAGTTCAAAAGAGCAGAATTTAAAGTTTGATTTCCTATTCATCTTGAAATTATTATTATAGATGGTAGCGACGCCTCCACCTTTTATTTTATTTTGTTTGTATATTTATGTTTATATTTCCGAAAGAGGGGAAAAGACGGAGTCAGTCAAACTCAATTCCCTGTTGTCATCGCAACTTGGCCAATAAAGTTTTCTGATTCTAAAAAAATTGTATGCAATTGCTAATTAAATTGAAACGTTTGCCAGGTCTGTTCTTTGATTATTTGAGGAATTGGCAGGTTCTGTGACTTGACAAATAGATCTGTCAAATTGATTTTGATAAGTAACACAATTCAGGAAATATTTCACATTTTTTTCTAGAAATGATCATTTTGAACAGAATATTATTTTGGTGAACAATAGTGGCTCTTTTCAACATTTTTCCTCCATCCCCTGTGGCCAAATGGCTTGCTCACTCGTCTTAGTCCATTAACTCTGTGACTCTTATCTTTTGTTTCCTGTTTTGTGAATATTACTGATTAGTGCTGGTCCTTAGATTTATTGGTATATTAATCTTAATATCACAAGGACAAGTTGTAACCTTCACGTAGTGTTTCTCACAGACTTGTGTCTTCCTCTATTAGGGTGGCGCTCCTTCCCCATTTGATCGCAACTTTGGAACCAAAATTGGTGCAAAAGCCATGCAGTGGATCTCCAAGAAACTCAACGAGTCCTACAAACAAGGTACGGCCAGCGATGATCATGTCCTGCGCCAGTATTTCACTTATATGGGACAAAGTTCATTACCAAAGAAGTTTAAGCCTCCTGAAGTCCACAAAGACCAGTTTTTCAGCTCAAATTTGTGTTCATTGTCTTGCTTTTTTGCTTTTCCTGTGGATGATCAAAGATGAAGGTATGGTGCTTCACTTGCCAAACTTGCTTCCTTGTTAAATATTAGAAAGCATAATTACATATTGTCAGGGGTGTAAGGTACTTGAGTAAATGTACTTTGTTACTGTACTTAAGTATGTTTTTGGCTACTTCGTACTTGCACTGATTATTAAAAAATATAAGCAACTTTTACTCTCTACTCCACTGCATTTTTGATTGAGTAGCAGTACTTTTCACTCCACTACATTTGAACGAACACTTATCGTTACTTGTTACATTTTGATTGTGCGCGACAAGCCATAATCGATTTATACCGCGGTAAATTTCTTGGGCGGATGAGGTGAATATCGCCATCTTTATGCTGCTGAAGGTAATCATTTACTAATGAGAATTTTATTTTATATCTACTTGCAAATTTAAGTGATTGAGAGATTTGTATCTACTTTGTTCTACCTTTTTTCAAACATTGAGGTTAAATTCTGTTTCAGAATTCACATTTCTTTTTTTGTGCCTATATTGAGTACGAATAAAATACTACTTAATACTTGAGTTCTTTTCAAATTGGATACTTTGCTACTTTGACTCAAGTCTTTTTGAAATTGGTGACTTATTACTTGTAATGGAGTAATTTTTACAGTAAGTATCTGTACTTTTACTCAAGTATAGCTGTCCGGTACTCTTTACACCCCTGCATAGTAGTGTATACATTTTATGGACAGTATTGCCGCCTAAAGCTTTCAAACACAGTGTGTGTGTGTGTGTGTGTGTGTGTGTGTGTGTTGAGCAGGGAAGGTGTTTGCTAACACAGAGGACTCGGCCTGTTTGCTGGGGATGAGGAGACGTGCCATGGTCTTCCAGCCGGTGGTCCAGCTGAAGGACGAAACGGACTTTGTGTACGCTCACGCTTCACACACTACACAGAACTTTCCTTCATCCACTTTTGGACCTGAAAGAGTCTCTTTGCAGTCACAGGATTCCCAAAGAGCAGTGGTGGCTGAAGTTGCGTCCACTCATGAAGATCCTGGCCAAGTACAAGACCAGCTATGACATCTCCGACGCCGGACAGCTGGAACACGTAGTTCTCAACCGACCCAAGGCTTCCAAGGCCATTTAAGCTGGTTGAAAGGTCGACATCAGTCCAGTGAGCACTGTCAGACATTTATTTGTTCTGAAAAGCCTGCACTTCCTTCTTCTGTCACACCTTTGTTGGGAAAATGTCTCCCTTTGTTGTGCAGGAGAGTGTACGGTAAGAAGTCGTGCTGTTTACAGTTTTTCTCAGTCGCTTTAGTACAATTCTCAGATCAGAATTGAAATTCTCAAAACTATTTGTTCAATCTTCACATCATGATGTCACTTGAGCACATCATATAAGCAGTTTCTCACTTCTTTGAACAAGTTGCAATTGCTTCGGTACATCATGCAAATAATTATGCACAATTCTCTGCTCTTTTTTACATTNATTGAAATTCTCAAAACTATTTGTTCAATTTTCACATCATGATGTCACTTGTGCACATCATATAAGCAGTTTCTCACTTCTTTGAACAAGTTGCAATTGCTTCGGTACATCATGCAAATAATTATGCACAATTCTCTGCTCTTTTTTACATTTTCAATTGTTTTTGTCATGTTGATCAAAATGTATTATAAAGTTCACTGTGCAATAGTCTTACTCCTCAAATCACCTAATCATTAGTTCATCGTATAAGTCATTAACTGCAAAATGGTTGATCAAGTTGTCATAATGTGACAAACATCATTCTATACAGCTCCGTTATATGTTTTTTTTTTTTCTAAATCTTATCCATACTTGACTTCCCCTAACAAAAGTGCATCTCATTGACAATCAATGGGCAAGTATATACTGTATATGGCTGAAGCACAACACAATGTTCTATGTCTGACAATGGAAGNTCCGTTATATGTTTTTTTTTTTTCTAAATCTTATCCATACTTGACTTCCCCTAACAAAAGTGCATCTCATTGACAATCAATGGGCAAGTATATACTGTATATGGCTGAAGCACAACACAATGTTCTATGTCTGACAATGGAAGGACAAGGAATTGGACGGGGTCAATCAAACAAAAAGGTGTAACTTACGTTTCACAAAGATTGTCATCAAAACTTTACATCAGAACCTCCCTCTAAAGTACAGTTATATTGACAACATGACTAAGTAATTTGACTGTCTTGTTCNAATCAATGGGCAAGTATATACTGTATATGGCTGAAGCACAACACAATGTTCTATGTCTGACAATGGAAGGACAAGGAATTGGACGGGGTCAATCAAACAAAAAGGTGTAACTTACGTTTCACAAAGATTGTCATCAAAACTTTACATCAGAACCTCCCTCTAAAGTACAGTTATATTGACAACATGACTAAGTAATTTGACTGTCTTGTTCGTAGACAATGACACAAGGACTTGACATTCTGAAGGCACTGACAATGTTCAATGACGTAAAGACTTAGTTTTGAGATATGAACTAAAAATTTTGAGCAAGTTACAGGCTTTTGCAAGAAATCCANCCCCGGGCCGGACTTTGGACATGCCTGGGTTAGAACGTCGGGGAACATATTGTTATACTATGCAAGTCAGTGTTGAGATCCCATTTTGATAAATATGCAAGTACAGTATGTGTGTCCTTAAAAAAATATCATTACGCATATATTGGGTAATTTCAGATTTTTTTGTGTTTTATTGTCACATACACACTCCATTGGCATCACCTAGAGCCTGATCCATTACCTGTTCTTCTCCTAAGTGTCTGAATAATTGATCACCTCAGCACCCAAAGCTTGCATCGACTAGTTTAGCGATCTGAGATTGAACCTGAGTTCCAAACAGGGCATCTGCTTTCCTCTAGTCATTTCATGCTGCTCACCTTCTCTTCAGGACATCGTGAGGATGTGTTTTTGTACAAGTGTGTGTACGGAGTGGATCCGTCGTCTCATGCTCTCCGTTGTGATGGCCATGGCTTTCCACTTGGTTTCTCTCCAGTCCTGCCCTGCTTTTCTCTCTCATGCCTTCTGTGTTCCCGCACACGTTTGCCATACTGGAACCAGTGACATCTGATAAAAACCCAGCTCTGCCCTGCAGGCCTACCTGGGGATCATGGAGTTGTTAGCAGCTCGTGGAACTTATCAGGAGTTGTGTGTGCCGATGGTCATGGTGCCGGCCACTGTCTCCAACAATGTTCCCGGCTCAGATCTCAGCATCGGTGCAGACACGGCCCTGAACGCCATCACGAGTGTAAGTCAGGCTTCCGTGACACCGCTCCAGCCAATCACAGCCGGTGTCCTCTTTACCAGCCAATCATACCTTGAGTTTACCAGCCAATCACCAGAGAGATTCTTTAGCGAAGGGTTGAAAAAGTGAGGAATGAGACCAATGTTTTTTGGCTTCTTTTTGTTGGAAGTTACATTTTGAAAATTCTAAATGTA
>SOMO01001430.1:22344-28933 GCA_028128575.1 Paedocypris carbunculus
CTTCTATGATACTGATTTTGATCTTTTTGTAATCTGACTTTTGTCAGTATTTTTGTTCTTTATAAAAGGTTATTTATTTATACTTTATAAAATAAATCAGCAGCCTATATTTTCTGCTTTTGTTTTTTTTTTAGATCATTAAAATCAATGATCGTTAAAACCAAAATTTTTTCCTTCAGTTTGATTTGGAACTGCTCTGCTATTGAATTCACCTTTTCCTGTGTGGTCATTTTATTGTATTTTGGGCCTTGCTTGTTGACAGTATTTTCTTTAGACTTACACGATCCATCTCTTTGAATTAATTTTACACTAGTGTTTTCAGAAAGTCCTTTAGTTTGTGTGCTGACAACCCAATGTTGCCGTTATATTGTGTTAGCATCGATAGCTAAGATTCGCCTCGTGTCTGGATTACTGCCAGCGAAGAGGTTGGATTTTGCAAATCTGTAATTGAAAATAAATCATCTGGAGCTAAAGACGTACAAGTTCTGATCACACAATTAAACCCTGATTGCAAATAACTGAATCGAAATTAAAAGAATTGTTTGCGTGAATGTGTGAACATTTAAAAATGATTTGTTTCACTGAGATTAAGGCAAGAGGACGACAAGCTCAGTTCTGCCTAATCCAGATTCAGTTTGGTCCACTTACTCCCAATACACAAACATAGCGTATGTTACATATTGTCACATGTACTGCAGTGCATACCACCTTTCTGTGTATTCCCCTATACACACAGACCAATTGTTCACATTTTCGGACAAATATTCCACTTAAAAGGACCAATTAATTCCTTATTTCCATCAAGACTAAGAGAAAGACAGTCACAGAATTTTTTTGTAACTTTTTTTTTAATGAACAATGCTTGTATATTATGACAAAGATAAAGCACGGCCACCTAATCTGCCCGTTTTACAACTAAAAAAATTGAATTACGGTGTGCCTGATAAACCAGAATATTAATAACAGAATATTTATAACTAAAGATAATGGGTTTTTTTGTCATTATCAAACAACATCATTGTTTTTGTTTGTGTTTCTACATACTCATGGCTTTAGATTTTATCAACTGCATACACAAAAAAAAAATAAAAAAGGATGAAGGGAAGTGTGTGAACATTCCAATCTATCTTTTCGACTACCCCCCCTGTCTTTTTCTGCCGAGTCGTCAAATATCCAACCCCCTGANATTGCTGTATGACAAGATTTAAGCTTTTCAAGGTTAAATATTTAAAATAAAAAAAATCTAGAATTGTGATCTTTATTCTAAGCAAAAAAAAAATCGTGATTCTCATTTTACCCAGAATAGTGCAGCTCTACGACTATCCTATACTGTACCCGGTTTGAAAAAGGCCACCATTGATATTTTTTGAAGTGGAGCAGATATGAAATGCTTTTGTGTTCTGAAGAAGCTGAGAAAGAGAGATAGACAGAGAGAGAAAGGGACGTCTGAGGCTCAAACTGAATGGGATACTGACGGATTCATCCATTTTTAGCGAAACATCAGAAACTGTTCCGTTGCTCAGAGTGTTGGAGAGAGTGGAGATGCTGGCGTGATCATCGGATGTGAAGATGCCGCTGCGTCGAGGCTATAAATAGCACGACGAGCCTCTTTCCCCAGGATCGTGTGTGTGTGTGTGTGTGTGTGTGTGATCTGCTGGGGTCTGTGATGGTTCATCCCTCCATCCGTGGTGAACGACAAGAATCATAGTGACAGCGGGAATCTTCATGGCTGATCTCCGTTACTCATTCTCTCTCTTGAAATTCTCTATTGCTCTCATTTTCCTTTCATTCTTCCACTCTTTTATCTCGTCCTCACTCTGTGTTCTCTCACTCCACTTTAAGCTGCTTTTCTTTTTTCTGCTTTTCAGAGGAAACATTTGAATGAGCAATCAAATTAGAACGGTAGAGCTCACTTTTTTTCTTTTATTTGTTTTTTTTTTTGTCTTTCCCGTCTACCCGTTGTCTTTACCACTCTAATTTTATTTCTCACACATTCTCTTTAACACTATTATATTTCACACTCGTTCTATTCAACTCTCTTATATTATTTCACACTCATATACAAGCATATATTCTTACTGTCTCTATTTAGTTTTTTTTCTTGCGTTCATCATTTACACATTTTCATTCACGCTTTCTTATTTTCACATGCTTGCTTGATTTTCTTTCACGCACTGTTACGTACTTTCACTTTTACTTCTTTTGCCTTCACACTACTTTCTCTTACACTCTTTTACACTCTTATACCCTTTCACAACTTTTTTCGTCGCCACACTCCGACTGAACATCACGCACATAGTGATCGGAAGTTCGATTCTTTTAACTGATTCGAATCTTTAACTCTTGAACAGTTAAAGTGAACAATTCTTTCAAATCATTTGTTCATTTGACAACATTTATTACATAAAATGCCACAAAGCAATTAAAATCATATGAACACCTAGCAAATACACACCACATTAACGTGATCTACGTCCTGCATCTTCTCTGCCATCTTTGTTTTAACAACACGACAGTCACATGTTAGCGATCACATGACAAGTGAACGAACGAATGATCCGTTTGAACGAATCACGAACGTGCTGAAGTGTTTGTTGCAACTTTTAATGACGACACAGAGACATTGCTAATCGAACACAGAAAGTGTTGTAACAGGCNGAGGGAGAGAGAGAGAGCGCAGATAGTGTGTGGAAAAAAAAGAAGACAAGTGTGAGGAGAGAGGGTAATAAGATGTGAGCGAGCGTGCACGCGCGCGTCTTTTACTGAAATATTGCCCCCGACCTTTATACCGCCTGATATCTACTTTCAGCCAGATAATGGCGCGAAATCGGCGTCATCGAAACCCAGGAGAAACCACCGCGGCTTCCGCGAGAATAGTGAGCATGTGCGGACAGAGACGGTCGCCCTGACGGAATCCGAAAGCCCGGATTCTGGCGAAAAAAGTAAGACCCGGCGAGCTCGCGACGCTTAAGACGCGTGTTCTTATCAGAAATCCCGGCGAAATGACGCATAGGTTGTTTTCGTGACGTTTTGGGGCGAGACGTAACATGGAGGGTTGATTTTATTCAAACGCTGGTTGCTGTATTTGATAGCGGAGCGATGACGACGAATACATCTCTGGTCCACACCTGAGGCGCAGACGCGACGCGACGCCGCAGCAGCTCCGGAGCGTCATGGGCGTGGAGCCGCAGAGCCACCAAAGCTGGATTCAGCAAGTCCCTTTCATCCCCGGAACTTTCCAGGGATGCTGCGCGTCGCTCGTCATTTATTGGGCGTCGCGGGCGGTCCGCGCGTCATTCCGTTCGCGTCTCTGGCCGGGCTTTCGTCGGGTTTGACGCCGCTCTTTCCCCGGGGATCTCCCACCGTCACACCGCCCGAGATTTGTCCGCGCAGCGTCACGCGTGAGTTTGGCATCGCGGGCGTTTTACGCGTGTGTTTACTCTGATGTGCGTGCATTTGCGTCTTCTAACGGCCGTCGCACGTGCACACGCGTGCCGCTAATCATCATCATCATCATCATCATCATCACAGCCTTCAATCCTTCATGTTGGAGATGAAGAACAGCGGTCACGTGTGTGTGTGCTTGAAATATGCTTTCGGTGTGTAACAATGTTTATAGTTGCTTGCGTTTCCTTAATGGGTTTATTCGCAGCGTATTGGCGCGTTTTTTTAATGAAATGCAGTAAGTTTTGATTTTTTTTTTTGCCGAGGTTTGATCTTAAAATATTCAAGCAGGAAACTATACCACTTATTAGTCACTGTTTGAAGTGTCGGATCAGAGGAAAATATACACGTTTGTGAATATTTAACCAGACACAGCACATTTACATCTTTCAGAAGTTTAAATAGGTCACACAGTGCCAGATGCGGTGAATATTAATAACCGCTTATTTGGACAAAAAAAAAAGAAACACCTGAGAAATACTTCACAAACTAAAAGCCAGTGTTTTTTGTCTTTCAAATTGTTATTATCAAACCATTCATGATTCAGCAACAAAGTCCTCGTTGTTTTTTCGTTTGTGGGCGAATATTTAGTATTCAGAAAAGTGTAGATCTGGATCAACAGATGCTGTGTTCCCACAGATCACCTAGACATCAGTCCGGATCCTTCCTGAACCGGTCTGGATTACGTTCACGATGGAGGACAAACCTGACTGCTGCCCGTCATCGGAGCCCAACTCGCAGGTCAACGTCAACCGGGTTCTCCCCGTGACCAACAGCGGTGGGAGCGTGAACAGGACGGAGAACTCTATACTGGTGCGGGCCGGCAGCGACCCCAGCCCCTCGTCCCAACAGCGTCCCGTGGCTGTGAACCGCTTCATCCTGAGGAGCCGCTGGTTCACGGACAATGAGGAGCACCAGGTGGAGGACAGCAAGTCAGAGAAGGGGGAGCAGAACAAGACCACCAACATCGACCTGCTGAGTATAGAAGATGGGAATCTGGCCGGCCCATCTGGTTTACAAGAAGGGTCAAGCCATGAGAGCCAGAGGGTTGTGAATGACTCGGAAGGCACGGGGGCAGATGAGACGGACACCACGGAATCCACCGTAGACTCCACTGATGGTGCCAAAGCGGCCATGAAGGCGTCCAGCGAGGACAACGACGCCCAGGCTGTGGGAACTTCCCCAAGCGGACGCTTTCTGAAGTTTGACGTTGAGATCGGCCGAGGTTCCTTCAAGACGGTCTACAAGGGCATGGACATTGAAACCTCACTGGATGTGGCCTGGTGTGAACTTCAGGTGAGTCTTCACGCCTTCCGGGTTTCGTTGTCACTAGTGATGGGAAGTTCGATTTTTTTTTTTACTGATTCGAATCTTTAATTCTCGAACAGTAAAGTGAACGAATCATTTCGAGATTCGGTCATTTTGTTCATTTCCAGCAGGGGGCGCTGTAAAGGTGGTCGCGCCATTCATCTAAAACAATATATGTACACAAAAAACAACATGGTTTGCTTCAGCGGACAACAAATAATGCATAAATATCTACAAATCTATTCAAACTATGTGAATCCTTTTTAGTCCTGCATCTGCCCTTTGCTTTTAACAGCTTTATCGTGGTCACGTCAAGTGAATCAAATGAATGACGAACGAGTGATCGGTTTGAACAAATCACGAACGTACTGAGTGCTGCTGCTTGATACTATCGTTCACTGAGAAGACTCGTTCATTCCAAGTCGTATGAAAGATTCGTTCATTTTGAACACATCGTTCACGAACGACACATCACTAGTTGTCACTGAGATGCGGTTGGAAACCTTTTCTGAAATTGTTTGGCGGATTGTTGAGGAGATCTGCAGGTGCATGCTGGGATACCATCCGCTTGTTTTCTGCTGCATTGATCTCCGCCGAGATGCTTCACGGGTGACGCGGGGTGGCTAGCGTCTCGGCTAATGGGCATCTGGCGCGCGGCCTGATGGTCGGAGCTCCATCAGGCGGATTTCTGCTGAGTCGACATTGTCCGATTTTGTGAGGAAGAGGAGGATGATGAATCATTGTGAATGGAGAACTAGAATCATCCCTTCACTGTGCTAGCTCGCACCAATGGCGGCTTTAAAGCAGTTTACACAAATTAATAATGTTCAAAACGACATTAACGACTCGTAACAATTATATGGAGTTCTGCATAAGCTAAACAAAAGACACAAGTTCTGGTGAAATTTCAATTGTGTTCATTGGGAAATGGNCTCTCTCTCTCTCTGTGGTGTTTGATTGGTCCTGTCTTGTGTTGCTCAGGAGCGGAAGCTGTTGAAGCTGGAGCGGCAGCGCTTTAAAGAGGAGGCCGAGATGTTGAAGGGTCTCCAGCATCCCAACATCGTCCGCTTCTATGACTTCTGGGAGTCTGCACCTGCACTAAAAGGAGGCAGTAAAAAGTGCATCGTGCTCGTGACTGAGCTCATGACGTCCGGCACTCTGAAAACGTGAGAAGAGTGAAACACAAACACCATGTTTCACACACACACANAACACAACACACATCACTAACAAGACACACACTTGTCACTCACAACACACAACAAAACACACGTCACTCACGAGTCACTCACAACACAAGAGTCATTCACACAGCGTAATTTACTACACACACGTCACTCACGACGTACACACGTTAGTGTACTACACAACTGTGTAGGCTTGTGTTTGTGTTACTGCTTTATACTCCAGTGAGGTTAGTAGTGGTGAGAAGGTTTCCACCTCACACTTCTCAGGTACCTGAAGCGGCTGAAGGTGATGAAGCCCAAAGTTCTGCGGAGCTGGTGCCGTCAGATCCTGAAGGGCCTGCACTTCCTGCACACTCGCACGCCGCCCATCATCCACCGCGACCTCAAGTGCGACAACATCTTCATCACGGGCCCCTCGGGCAGCGTGAAGATCGGGGACCTGGGTCTGGCCACCCTGAAGAGGACCTCCTTCGCCAAGAGCGTGATCGGTGAGAGCGCCACGCCCAGACGCCGCCTCACTGTAGGCCACGGTTATGCCCAGAATCTAAGAGTGCTTTTCACACCTAGCTCGTTTAACCCTTTCATAACGTCACCGTAATACTTGATGATATAATACCGGAAACTGTGGAATCAGATTAGTGCCAGAAATC
>SOMO01001431.1:2431-13555 GCA_028128575.1 Paedocypris carbunculus
TTGTCTCATATTTCAAGTTGTGATCACCGTATGTAAAGGGGACGTTCATGGCCCCGCCCACGTAGCCCCGCCCCCTAGGCGCCATGCGTCCCTTATTTGTCGGTATTAAAAGTGGTAACCCTAGTCACGACACACACACACACATCATTCTCGGAACTTAACAAATAATAATAAGCTTAGTTTTAAAGAAACTTGTCCTGTGAATGTGGAAGCCTAACGTGTGATGTGACCTGCGGCGGGCGGCGAGCTGATGTTGTCCGAGGAGAAGGAGCCCTGGAGGGGGCGGGGCTGATGCGTCTGTACCGCCTCCCCGCCGCGCTGGCTCCGCCCCTGCGCCCCGCTCTGCCACGCCTCCGCTGCGGAGATCCAGAGAGCGTTCAGCACAGGCACGCGCATCACTTCCCGTCTCCCGCACCTGAGGGGGCGGAGTCTCTGGAGGTGACGCCCCTCAGCTGCTGCACCAGAGGACTCAGCAGTTTCCCGGGGCGGAGCTTGCGTCTGCTGCTGCTGCTCCTCCTCCTCTGGCCAGAAGGCGGGGCGTAGAGGGCGGGAGGAGGCGGCTTCCCCAGCCTGACGTACAGCAGCTGTACCTCCTGCCGCTGGTGCGTCTCCAGCTCCGTCAGCTCCTTCATGTGCCTGCGGGAGGAGAACCGGCCGCGTCACTCCCGCTCAGCTGCGTCTGTACCGCTCACTTCTCTCTCAGACTCTGAAGCTCCGCCTTCATCTCCGACTCCTCCATCTCAGAGTCGCAGTCGCTGCTGACGCAGGAGGCCACGCCCACGGCTCCCGGAGACTCCCAGCTCTGCACGCTGCTGCTGCTGCGCCCGGAGCGCTTCAGAAAGGCCACCGCCCTCCTCACCAGCTGGCTCCGCCCCCGGCCAGACGCTGGGCGTGGCCTGGCGGGACTGCTCTCGGAGTCAGAAGACGGGAGGCGGGGCGGGGCGTCCGGGGCGGAGCATCTGCCGGCGTGTTTCTGGCGCGTGGCCTGGTCTCCAGACGTGCCGCCTGCTTCTGGCAGAACCTCCGCACTGACCTGCGTCACACACGCCTCACACACAACACACACACACCATCANATACGACACTAAAATTCTCCCCGACTTGATCAAATGTCCCGAAGTGGCTTTAAAAACCCTGTCACAGAGGAGAAAAGTCAGATAATCCACGTCTCCTCCTTGAGATCGTCGTCGAAAGGACACGATCCTACGAAGAACTGAAATTGTTCACTTTCATGTTGCTATGGTTACCGATCCCGAACTACTCGCGCGGAACTGAAATCCGAGGTTAACCACATACTGACTCTGAACCGGCTGGAATACCAATGAAAATATCGAATAACCAACCCACTAAACTAGGGTGAGCAAGCGTCCTCTTTTCGTCCGGACGGGTTTTATAAATTCACGAAAATGTCCGGCTTTAAATTATTTGAGAATGGAACCGCGCGTCTCGTTTTGAAACAATGTCGGACGGCTATTGTTTTTTATATACATATATTTTTTAAAGTTGCATCTCAAGCGAATCATCTCACGCGCATTTTATGAAGACGTCACCTTTTCAACTTGTGATTGGGTGATACACGAAGTCATCGCTAGTTTGATTGGTCTTTGTAACTGTCCGTGAGGAGGGCGGGGCTTAGAGAGAGAGAGAGAGAGAGANNTGTAATGATGAAGTTAGTAAAAATACGAACAAAATAAAAACATATTTGTGCGTTTTCTCGGATCAGCGACGGATCCATAACAGCTCAAGGCTGCCGAGACGAGACCGATGAGGGAACGCCCTTCATCTAGAGCGGATTCTCCTGTTCTGGCGATTCACCTTAAAGCGACGGGTGGAGGCGGAGCAGGAGGCGGAGCAGGAGGCGGAGAGCGGCATCACGCGTGTGCTGGTCACGTGTCCTGGAGAGAAACACACACCTCCCACGGCCGAGTCGCTCAGACTGTCCGCGCGCTCGGGGATCTGCGGCTGCCAATCAGAGCAGAGGGCGTGTCTCAGAGGGGGCGTGTCTCCGGGAGAGCCGTGCCTTTACCAGCTGCTCCGCTCCTGGGAACGGGCGTNGAGGCGGAGCAGGAGGCGGAGAGCGGCATCACGCGTGTGCTGGTCACGTGTCCTGGAGAGAAACACACACCTCCCACGGCCGAGTCGCTCAGACTGTCCGCGCGCTCGGGGATCTGCGGCTGCCAATCAGAGCAGAGGGCGTGTCTCAGAGGGGGCGTGTCTCCGGGAGAGCCGTGCCTTTACCAGCTGCTCCGCTCCTGGGAACGGGCGTGGCGTGGCGGTGCCGGGGCTGTGGGGTCCGGGTGGAGACTGGACGTACTCTGTGCCCGTGGGGTGCATGGGCACGTACTCCTGATACAGCAGGTTCCGCAGCTTCTCGTCCAGCGTCTTGATGGTGCTGTCCACCAGCCCTCCTCGGCCCCGCCCCTCTCCGTCCGATTCGCCGGAGGCCGGGTGGTGCAGGGAGGGGGCGGGGCTCTGGGGTAAGGACTGGCCTTTGGCTCCGCCCACAGCGGACACGGGCTGCCGCATCACCACGGACTGCGGGGCGCGTTCCGGAGGAAGTCCGGCGCTGACGTCCAGGGCCAGTGGGAGGAGCACGGGGCAGCAGGGGACGTCCTCCGCCCTCTCTGACTCCTCCCCCAGCAGCAGGGGGCAGGGCCCTTCCTCAGGGGGATCCGAGGACATCACGGGGCTTCGCAGGCTGTAGGGGTCGCTGCCCGCTGACGGAGGCTCTGAGGAGACAGAACATCTAGTGGTAGGCCCACAGCTGGGAAACGCACCCCGGCTCACCCGTGCAGAGAGACACGGAACCGAGCTTCAGCGGCTGAGCCACAGCTGGAGGAACATCTGGAGCCGGAGCCTCTTCCACGGGACAGACGATGAACCATCTTTTACCGGAGTGCAGAACTGAGAGAGGACGGGTGTCACGCACGCGCAGATGATGAAGGTCTGTAACGAGAACATTTACCGTTTTGTTGGTAGACTGGCTGAGGGGCTCCAGGGGTTCCTTCAGTTCCCTGAGTGTGAAGAACACAGACATTCGTTTAGAGAAGAGACGAGAAGCCTGATGGTGGAACCCCAGCGACGGGTCAGCTACCAAACAACCACATGATGAACGTCTCCTTCATCACCACCACCACCTCCAAAATTATCACCACCAATGATTATTTGCATCATCATCACCTCAATCACCATCATCATCACCTCAATCACCACCATCTCCATCATCACCACCTTCAGCATCATCACCGTCTCCATCCTCCTCATCATCACCTCTCCCTCATCTCCTGGAGTTTGCCCTCGACGATGACGTTCTCCAGGTTCTGAGGTCTTCTCCTCATCCATGTCCTCGTTTAGGGCGTCCTCCGCCTTGTCCACAATGTCCTTCAGCTGGTCTATAAATATCTCCTTCTCTGAGGGCAAAATGAAGCCGTTCTCCACCTGAAACACGACACGAGCTCCTGAAGGACTGTGGGAGATGTCCAGATCACACACACACACACACACACACACANACGATGACGTTCTCCAGGTTCTGAGGTCTTCTCCTCATCCATGTCCTCGTTTAGGGCGTCCTCCGCCTTGTCCACAATGTCCTTCAGCTGGTCTATAAATATCTCCTTCTCTGAGGGCAAAATGAAGCCGTTCTCCACCTGAAACACGACACGAGCTCCTGAAGGACTGTGGGAGATGTCCAGATCACACACACACACACACACACACACACACACACACACAGTCTCCTCTCACCATGTAGGTGGCGATTTCTTCAGGCGCGTCTCCGTCCAGGTCAAACTTGAAGGTCACCATCTTGCGGTTGTGTGTCTCCAGCCGNGCGGGGCTTACCTTCAGCATGCTGAGGGCGGGTCTGCTGATGCGCTCCGGGCGGGGACGGGCGCGGCCGGACTTGCGGTGGTGTTTGCGTGGTTTGCCTCCGTCGGCCTCCTGAGCCACACTGGACACACACGGACCAATCACACGCGGACCAATCACACACGGACCAATCACACACGGACCAATCACACACGGACCAATCACACACCAGCTCGGGACTCACCTGTCAGAGGCGTGAAGAGCAGCAGACGCCTGCGAGGAAGAGCACACACACTCTGTGTAAGTGTGTGTGTGTGTGTGTGTGTGTGTGTGCGTTTACCTCGTGTGCAGAGGCTTGTGGTTCTGGTTCTGGTCCTGATGGTGGTGTGATGCTGGACTCGTCCTGGAAACAGGAAGCTGCGGCGGTTCCTTCTGATCCTTCTGGAACACCAGTCTGAAGCAGAACGACAGGATGAGTGGATCAGGGACGTGGAGAAGCCGGCCAGATCTTCTCCAGAACTGAAGCAGGTGGTTCCGTGAGCTTCAGCGTGATCAGGGTCTGCGGTGAGGCGCACGAGGAGTGAGACGGACCCGTGTGGTGGTGTGTCACGCTGCTCACGGAGAGCACAAGCTTCACGTTACACACGAGACGCTGCTCTAGCTCCACGTCACCACAGCCCAGAGTGAGAAGATGAGGGAGGATGAGAGTAAGAGTGAGAGGAGTGAGGGTGAGAAAAAGAGTGAAAATGAGAGTGAGGGTTAGAAGCGTGAGAGTGAGAAGGAAAGTGAAAATGAGAGTTAGAAGAGTGAAAACAAGGGTGAGAGTGAGAAAGAGATTGAGAAGAAGGAGAAGTGAGAGTTAGAAGAGTGAGGGTGAGAAGAAAAGTGAACGGTGAGATTGAGGATGAGTGAGAGTAAGAGTGAGGGTGAGTGAGAAGAAGAGTGAAGGTGAGAGTGAAGATGAGTGAGAAGAAGAGTGAAGGTGAGAAGGAAAGTGAGGGTGAGTGAGAGTAAGAGTGAGGATGAGTGAGAAGAGGAGTAAAGGTGAGAGTGAGGTTGAGTGAGAAGAAGAGTGAGGATGAGAGAGAAGAGGAGTGAGGGTGAGCACATTAGCAGGTGAGAGTAAGAGTGAGGGTGAGAGTGAGCACATTAGCAGGTGAGAGTGAGGGTGAGAGTGAGCACATTAGCAGGTGAGAGTGAGAGTAAGAGTGAGGGTGAGAGTGAGCACATTAGCAGGTGAGAGTGAGAGTAAGAGTGAAGGTGAGAGTGAGAGGGCACTCACGGCTGGCGGGCAGGAGCTCGGGGGCGGCGGCTCCTGGAGGTCGTGGGCGGCGGTCGGCTGCGAGGTGGGCGTGGCGTCTGTGAGGAGCAGGAGTGACAATCAGAGGCTGCCCGCGGAGGGCGGGGCACGAGACGAAGGACACCTGGTCCCGCCGGCTCCTCCCCCTGACCGGCCCCGCCCGACACCACCCGCTCTCGCCGCCACTTGACGAGGGACACGCGGTCGCGGATCGACCTGGCCACCGTCTTCACGTCCACCTCCAGGAAATACCCAGAGTCCACCTGAGGGGGAGGAGCACAGCGTCCGCCGGGTTCACCTACACCCGCCTCCTGCCGCCACTACCATCTCCTGGGCCACGCCCTCGGGGTCGTCCGTCCGAAGGTCGAAGGTGAACTCGATGGCGCCGCCGTCCCTGTACGTCCCCTTCAGCTTGCGCTGCTGCTCCACCCACAGCCTGAGGGCGATGCCGCCCGCCACGCCCTCGTCCTCCTCCGCCAGCTCCACCCGCACGCCCGTGTCCTCCGCGAAGAAGGCGTGGCTCAGCAGCTCCCTGATGGAGAAGCTGGCGGGAGACAGGGGGGCGTGTGGAGGCGGGCGGGTCGGAGGTCAGAGGTCACTCACCGGTCCTCCCAGCGGTGGCAGATGCACCCGCCGATGATCTCCTTCACCTCGGGGAGCGCCACCTTGCTGTAGCTCGCCGGCTTCACGCCCTGAGGGGGGTCGGAGGTCACGCGGGCACACACACACACACGCACACACACTGTTATAAAGTTCGTCACAGACTGGTTGGTGTCAGGTGATTGACAGTTCAGTCGACCAATCAGAAGAGCGCTGACGTCATCGGAAAAATAAGTTTCGGTTTCGGTTTGGTGTGCCATGATCAGCGAGGAGTTCGAAAAGATTTGCGTGTTCCAGAGTGGTGCGGTTTGTGTTCGGTTTGTGTGCGTGCAGCTAAGAGTAAGTTGTGCTGATGTTGTTGTTCAGTTATTATCATTGTTGTTCACGATATTCACGTGTTGTTGTTGTTGTTTACCATGCGCGCTCGCGATCGCCAGTTCAGATTAGCCAATGTGGTATTTCTTTGTTTGAGTGATTCGAGTTGAGGCTAATCTTATCTTTGTCTGCATGTGGGTATATTTGCATGCATACTTACGTTCTGTGTTGTATAGTGTATATTTAAATAAGGAAGATGACAGGGTGTTATTGATAATATAATTTATAGTTATGGTTATGCTAAGTTATGTTGATTGAAGTTAAGTTACAGCTGTACATATAATGTCAAAATGCTGTGAATTTCATTGTTATTATTGTGTAATAATTTACTGTTTATTTATGTTTATTTCAGAACCACACACACACACACACACACACACACACACACACATACACACATCTTCACCCACAAATACAGCGGAGAATAAAACCCTGAAAGAAGAATTGTGTGCTTTCTTGCATTCTGACCGGATGCCCCCAGTGACTGTTGTTTATCCCAACCAGCATTAGAGTAGCATCCAGAACACACACACTCACGCTGGTGACTTTGCGGTAGATCTGCGCGGCGTTCTGACACTCGGCGTAGGGATACTCAGACGTGGCCATCTCCAGCATACACATGCCGAAGGCGTAGACGTCCACCGCCTCGTCGTAGTGCTCCTCGTACATCTCCGGAGCCATGAACTCTGGCGTCCCTGCGCACACACACACACACACTCTGTAACATACCCAATTTCATTATTTGATCATTTTTTGAAAAGGTTTAATTCTTGTTTTACTTGGTGCTTTTTGTTGTTAATTTACTTTGAAATAATAGCGGTTTGTTTTTCGGAACTTTTATTTTGTAAAACCCACGTCACTCGCGTACTGTTGCGCTACCAGAAGGAAAAGGAACGGAGTAAAAACGGAAAAAACACGCATGGTTGTGAATGGTGAATGAAAGGTGTCAAAAGGTTGACAAAACACATTTAGCACCCTCCGAAGTGGCACAAGGTTAGTCAATATGATTTGTGGTTTTGTGTGTGTTAATTTGTATGGTTTCTGTTATTGAAATGTTGTATTTCTGTTTATTTTAGCTCTTACGGTGGTTCATTTTTGTTTTCAAATAAACGAATAAAATCCATCAGTGCAATCTTGACCATCCGAGGGGGGTACGCTATACACACACTCACACACACACACTCACACACAGACAGTGTGTGTGCGCCGATTACCGATGACGCTCTTGGCGAACGAGGCTCTCTTCAGCGTGGCCAGACCCAGATCCCCGATCTTGACGGAGCCGGTGGGGCCGGTGATGAAGATGTTGTCGCACTTGAGGTCGCGGTGAATGATGGGCGGAGTCCTGGTGTGGAGGAAGTGGAGGCCCTTGAGAATCTGCCTGCACCAGCTGCGCAGAACCCTGGGCTTCATCAGCTTGAAGCGCTTCAGGTAGCTAGGAGACAAGAGTCGGAGCTCGGCAGACGTTCCTCGGGGGCTCCTCCACCCAGGGCCTCACGTTTTCAGCGTGCCGGACGTCATCAGCTCCGTCACCAGGACGATGCACTTCCTCCCCTTGACAGGAGACTCCCAGAAGTNTCTGCCTGCACCAGCTGCGCAGAACCCTGGGCTTCATCAGCTTGAAGCGCTTCAGGTAGCTAGGAGACAAGAGTCGGAGCTCGGCAGACGTTCCTCGGACGCTCCTCCACCCAGAGCCTCACGTTTTCAGCGTGCCGGACGTCATCAGCTCCGTCACCAGGACGATGCACTTCCTCCCCTTGACAGGAGACTCCCAGAAGTCGTAGAAGCGCACGATGTTGGGATGCTGGAGTCCCTTGAGCATCTCCGCCTCCTCTTTGAACCGCTGACGCTCCAGTCTGGACAATTTGCGCTCCTGAAAAAACNACTCGCGTACTGTTGCGCTACCAGAAGGAAAAGGAACGGAGTAAAAACGGAAAAAACACGCATGGTTGTGAATGGTGAATGAAAGGTGTCAAAAGGTTGACAAAACACATTTAGCACCCTCCGAAGTGGCACAAGGTTAGTCAATATAATTTGTGGTTTTGTGTGTGTTAATTTGTATGGTTTCTGTTATTGAAATGTTGTATTTCTGTTTATTTTAGCTCTTACGGTGGTTCATTTTTGTTTTCAAATAAACGAATAAAATCCATCAGTGCAATCTTGACCATCCGAGGGGGGTACGCTATACACACACTCACACACACACACTCACACACAGACAGTGTGTGTGCGCCGATTACCGATGACGCTCTTGGCGAACGAGGCTCTCTTCAGCGTGGCCAGACCCAGATCCCCGATCTTGACGGAGCCGGTGGGGCCGGTGATGAAGATGTTGTCGCACTTGAGGTCGCGGTGAATGATGGGCGGAGTCCTGGTGTGGAGGAAGTGGAGGCCCTTGAGAATCTGCCTGCACCAGCTGCGCAGAACCCTGGGCTTCATCAGCTTGAAGCGCTTCAGGTAGCTAGGAGACAAGAGTCGGAGCTCGGCAGACGTTCCTCGGGCGCTCCTCCACCCAGAGCCTCACGTTTTCAGCGTGCCGGACGTCATCAGCTCCGTCACCAGGACGATGCACTTCCTCCCCTTGACAGGAGACTCCCAGAAGTCGTAGAAGCGCACGATGTTGGGATGCTGGAGTCCCTTGAGCATCTCCGCCTCCTCTTTGAACCGCTGACGCTCCAGTCTGGACAATTTGCGCTCCTGAAAAAACAAGGTCAGAAGTTCAGCGAGGAGACACAGCAGAGCGTCACCAGCCCAGCTTGACGTGCACTTTCGCGTCTCCACCTCGCTTCTTCACAAAGATCCTGCTGAGGAACCATGTCCAACCTTCTGCTGCTGACCACTGGTGCTCCCCAAGGATCAGTGCTCGGTCTAATACACTTCTCTGTGTGTCATGCTTTCCTCATCACAGAACCAAATGGTTCTCCAGATCTTCTGCGTTCTCCAGATGTTTCTTGTTCTCCAGATCTTCCGTGTGACGCAGCTGTTCCGTGTTCTCCAGATTCTTCTTGTTGTCCAGATCTTCTGTGTTCTCCAGAACTTCCGTGTGANGTTTCTAGTTCTCCAGATGTTTTCGGTTGTTCTGTTCCATTAAGATGTTTCCTCACTATTCAGCGGAGGGTTTGACGTTCCTCAAGCAGACAGCGATCCAGACACCTGCTGGTGCCGAGACTACAGGAGCAGGTCTCCGTGAGGGTCTCCAGTGGTCAGCACCATGGGTTTGGAGGTCCAGAAGGAGCTGAAGAATCAAGCCAGAGTGAAACAGACGTTCTGAAACATCTCAAGCGGCTGGTCTGATCCACCAGCGAGGGTCACCTGAAGTTCACACCAGGCCACCTCCACCCACGTCTCCGTGTCCAGGCCCTTGTAGACGGTCTTGAAGGATCCTCGGCCGAGCTCGATGTCAAACTTGAGGAAGCGTCCGCCAGGAGACGTGGCCACGGCCTTCACTCCGGCTTCCTCCTCGTTCTCATCGCTGCCGGCCTTCTCCTCCTCCTCGGGCTCCTGCTCTCCTGCGGCCCCGGGCTCCGGCAGCTCCTGGTCCTCCGACTCTGTGAACCACAGGCTTCTGCGGATGAACCTCTGGCGGACCAGAGCGCGCTGCTGGAGCGCACCGCCGTGCTCGTGACCGTTGTGATGACAGGAGGACGAGGACGACGAGGAGGACAGGTTCTCCATGAGCGCTGGATCTCAGAAGCCTCAGTGACGCTCAGAANCTGCTCTCCTGCGGCCCCGGGCTCCGGCAGCTCCTGGTCCTCCGACTCTGTGAACCACAGGCTTCTGCGGATGAACCTCTGGCGGACCAGAGCGCGCTGCTGGAGCGCACCGGCGTGCTCGTGACCGTTGTGATGACAGGAGGACGAGGACGAGGAGGAGGACAGGTTCTCCATGAGCGCTGGATCTCAGAAGCCTCAGTGACGCTCAGAAGATCCATGTTCCTCCAGCTGAAGAACCTGCAGGAGACACAAAACAAATACTGAGGAGACGCGTGACCTACACTTATGCGTAACACACACAAAATATGACTGTGTGTGTGTGTGTGNAGAGATAAATGTTGAAGCGGTGTGCCGTACTGTACCTCAGTGTTCTGACGCAGTTCTCCTCGCTGCTGCCACATTGTTTGTGATGTTAAACGCTGTTGTGTCCGAGAGAAACTGACCGGACACTCGCTCATGACGCCGTCGGTCAGAAGTAAACATCCGGTTTCCTCGCGTGTCTCACCTTCACTGAGGGACGTGAAACACACACCGCTTCACTGCGGCAGGACAACAATCCCTCCGCTCCACCAGGATGACAAGGACCCCACGGAGCGCGGGTCCGCCCAAAGACACGTGACGCGCAGGACGAATCCCGAACACTGGCGCGCGCGTGACAGATGACATGACGCGCCGCGCCGCTGATCACGTGACCGGCCGGTGCCGATCAATATTTCATGATGGTGAATGTCGAATACCGAAACGCGTTTATTTATCCGCTTGTTATTTATACGCTTTTTTTNTTCTCCAGATGTTTCTAGTTCTCCAGATGTTTTCGGTTGTTCTGTTCCATTAAGATGTTTCTTGTTTTCCAGATATTCAGTGTCCTCCAGATCTTCGGCGTTCTCCAGATGTTTCTAGTTATCCAGATGTTTTCGGTTGTTCTGTTCCATTAAGATGTTTCTTGTTTTCCAGATATTCAGTGTCCACCAGATCTTCGGCGTTCTCCAGATGTTTCTAGTTATCCAGATGTTTTCGGTTGTTCTGTTCCATTAAGATGTTTCTTGTTTTCCAGATATTCAGTGTCCACCAGATCTTCGGCGTTCTCCAGATGTTTCTAGTTATCCAGATGTTTTCGGTTGTTCTGTTCCATTAAGATGTTTCTTGTTTTCCAGATATTCAGTGTCCTCCAGATCTTCGGCGTTCTCCAGATGTTTCTAGTTATCCAGATGTTTTCGGTTGTTCTGTTCCATTAAGATGTTTCTTGTTTTCCAGATATTCAGTGTCCTCCAGATCTTCTGCGTTCTCCAGATGTTTCTAGTTCTCCAGATGTTTTCAGATGTTCTG
>SOMO01001434.1:10249-21710 GCA_028128575.1 Paedocypris carbunculus
TAGTTTAGCGTGGACCTCTTTTCTTCTCCTGTAGTGATGGGGAGACAAGGCCATGTCCTCGGCGGATTGTTTCCCACTGTCTTGTGCAGCATGTGGAAGCCATCAGAGATCAGACGAGATGAGTTTACTCTTACAGGAAGCCCCGAGCGTCCAGACCTTCAACTATACAAACTACAGTAATTGTGGCTGGAGGAAATACCACAGGAACGTTTGGAACCTGATAGTTCTTTCATCAATCAATAGAGACGCAGCGCTCGTGAATCTAAACAACTGGGCAAAATACGACTTAAAAAGATAAAGTGTAAAATACTGTATGAGGAAAACAATATTTTCATGGATCCATCCATCAATCTATTCCTTCCTCCTTCCATCTGTGTATTCTTGTGCCTAAACATCCGTATAAGTTGAAAACCCATATAAGTAATAATTTATAAGTAAACGTAGTGTTGCAGGAACAACTATAACATCTATTCAAATATGTTCTTCATATAAAATGACATAATTCTTGTTTGGAATTATTTACAAAACAAACCAATAATATGTAAACAACCCTTCTATTCATTCCCTTCCCAAAGCCGATCACAGCCTTTCTGTGGGTGGAGACACACCCCAGAGGCCAGCCAATCACAGACCTAGTCACACAAAATGGAAGTTAGGAGGAGATGAATTTCAAAGGAAATAACATTTGCATCTCAGTTTGAGTGTTCCTTTCTCACGTAAATGGGTAGCAAAGTTGCCTGTATTTTGGTTTTGNTGGCTTTGTTTAGGCAGCCAGCATTAGCAATACCCTACCAAATTTTCTCCACTTAGGGTTACTCTTTTATTATATATTATCAATAAACAGTCATCTGATAATCTTCTCCATTTCTAAGTCCAGTCAAGCATTTCTACGCATGTCATTGTCACTGGATCTCCGCAGGAAGCTGAAGTCTTGTTTAGTAGTCAACCTTGGGCCAGACACAGATGTGCAGCCCATCTCTCTCAGATAAATCCTTTCTTTCTCTCTCTCGCCAGTCTTCTGAGCAGAGTGCATTGCTTTTTCAACTTCTACAGATGTTTGGAGAACATCAAAGCCATTTCTGGGGAGGACGACCTTGGAAAAATAGAATATGTCGTTCAACAAATATAAATGGCTAACAAACGTGACCAGGGCCAGATTCAACATCAGCTTTCAGTTTCTCTCGCATGTCACTTCCTGTGTGCGGCAAATAGGTTCTGTTGGATCTGGGTTGTGTCGTTTTGAAGGTCACTGGAAAAACAGGATTACTGCTTTTGTTGGAAATGTTTCTCTGCTTTACTGTAAATCGATCGGTAGTTAGTGTTCGCTACATTAAAGTTATGGGTTTGATTCCCAATGAACATGTTTTAATTCCAAATTGTACAACTTGTAATGAATAGTATGTTGCTTTGTATTAGTAAAGTCATCTAATACTAAGTAATTTGATAAATGTAATCTAAATGTTAAACATTGCATAATGCTAACCAGTGGTGTAAAGAGTACCTGAAAACCATACTTGAGTAAAAGTCCATTTACTCAAGTACATTACACCACTGATACAAACGATTAAAAATGTATAAAATTGCATCTCTGGTCCTGAAGGCGGGACACGCCCCCTGAATCAGTCAAACAATCGCATTATTAGAAATAATTGTAATTTTCGCACAATTAGAACATTAGACAATCAGACTTTCTCTAAATGGAGCACAACACCACACAGAAAGGCTCACAATACACACACATGCTCAACCTTGAACAACAATCCAGCAAAGACTAAGATCTGTAATTCAGAGGACCACAAGAGGGAGGTAACAGAAAGAGACAAGAGTGTCAACTAAACCAATAACAGGGAAGATGAATTGGGTAACAAGGGGGTGGCCATATAGTTACTGGACCCTGATATTACAATCTTAAATCTACCAGGGAGTTTCGTCAACAAAAACAGCTATAAATACTGCAGATGAGGTGAAGATTAAAAACACACAATCCTACTGCTATTCTTGGGGGAATATTTCAAGTCTCTTTGGTCCAAAGCATAATATTTTCCCATTTTACAGAGGAAAACTTGACAAATATCCCGTCATAAAACCTTTGGAAAACAAAGTGAGCTGCTGTGACTTTGGTGAATGACAACTGGTGGTTCTTTAAACAAATCGAGCCCAGCATGGCCAGATTCCTGATTTCTATTTTCAAACGAGGTGGAACAAAAAAGCCATAAATGTAACAGAACACTAACTTTGCTGCTTTAACATTAAATTACAGTCTGAAACTGTTTTTATCCTAAGTACAGTAGCTGCTAATGCATAAGTTTATCCTTTATCTGACAATTAAATTCACTGCATAACTGTATCTCACTGATGAAAGTGAAGTGTGTACAGTACACACACACACACACACACACACACACACACACACACACACACACACACTTGCAGATCCATCGACTGGGAGACACAAAAGGCATAACACATTCCTTATCCCATCCAATTAAAGGCCGAGCTGTAAACCTTACAAAACGATTAAGAGCTGTAATCTTAACCAAAACTCAATTGTAACCTCATCTGTAAAATCCCATCTGGTCCTTCAAACAGGTCTTCAACATTGTGGGGACCAGACAACGGTCCCCATTAAGCCATATGGCCCCACTTTGATATAAAATGATATAAATACCAGGACACACACACAAGCCCAATAGAGTTTGTATATTAAGTCATCGCACCAGTGTAGATGATCAGATTCAGAGACTTGCTCAAAAACACGTCAGTGGTCCAGGATACAAACCTGCAACTTTGAGACCCTGCAAGTCCAGTTCTGTAACCAGTAACAGGACAAAATAGTCAACTGACTGCAACATTAAAAAAGGAAAGTTTCACTTGCTGTTGAAGAGTTTGTTTATATATCCTTCCTGTGTGAAAAATCTTCACCTCCATGATTGTGCATCACTCACAGCGGCGTGAGTTCACTTACGGTGTTATAAAAATAGAGGACTGTTAGTCTCCTCTCAATACTTCATTCTGTGTGGAAATATTTAAAGAAGAACAGTCCTTTCTTTATGTCTAATTGCAAATTGTACTCTGATAAAGAATCATTGTTCAAGTCAATTGCAAAGAAGTGACGATGTGACTGTCAGCCAAATGATTGTTGGGTCGTGTTTGTGTCTGTTGCCGTGGCGACCTTGTCTGTTTGAGCGGTTGGGGTGAACACAAAGCCACCGAGTGGAAGCCTCTGATGATCTACGAGACGCTCCCTTATTCAATCCGTCACTATGAAAAGCATGTGGGATTCAGTTTGAGCCCAGCATCTGTTCTTTCTGTTATTCCTCCATCTCTATGTGTTTCAATAGAAACTGATTAATACGTCTGGCTATAGTGTTATAGTGACATGGTCGCTAATAGAAATAACACATCAGTCCTAAATTATGACTTTCATATACTTATATGTATTTGAGTATGGGACATTTTGGAAAAAACGACAAACATTTAATATATCATGATTCGTTTATTTGGAAAATCTGGATCATCCAATAAAATATCACTGTGTGTTGCTTAACAGACAACAAAAGATACGGCAAATACAGATTATATAACTGAGTAATGTAAAAAAAAAATGGATTGGTCATTTTAAAAATTGCTTTGGTATTAGCAAGTTGTGTTCTGATGGTTGCATTCCTCCAGCGAGCCAAGAGGAAGAAACCTGTAGATTGAAAAGAAATGTTGAGTTTTAATGAATATTTAGGAAAAAATGATGCATTGATGATTTACCTGTGCCTGGTTTATTTAAATGTGTGACTTTCAGTGCCTCCACGTCCAAAGCCTGTTGAGAAAAAGACATGGATTTATTGATTACACTGCAAAAAAATGCACATGAAAAAAACAAGAAAATAAAAACTAAATGAGTAAAAAAGACTTAAATTAAGTAAAATTATCTGCCAATGAGGTGAGAAAAACCGCTTGAAACAAGCAAATGAGTCTTTTACTCTTAACTCTAAGAAGAAATTAGAATTAAAAAAACAAGAAGTATTGTGCAATTTTAAGATCTTTTGGCCTGTCAAGAATTTAAAGAAAACATATTTTGCAGTGTTTAAGGATTGTACAAAGAT
Source organism: Paedocypris carbunculus (assembly GCA_028128575.1). Lineage (NCBI taxonomy): Eukaryota > Metazoa > Chordata > Actinopteri > Cypriniformes > Paedocypris > Paedocypris carbunculus. The sequence goes on from SOMO01001434.1 coordinate 14,347, forward strand.
GTAGAAAGAATATTTAGCAACGCTAGCCTGAAGGTTTATACGCTCTCTTGGGTTGACGTGTAACTTCCCTGCTCACTTTCTAACCTGGTGTCAAACAGTGACTCACCTTTAGGTCCAAAGAGTGCGGAGTAGCATGGGTTGTTGCAGTAAGGCTTGCCCTCATGCTGTGAGGTAAAACACATCGATCAGCACACAGCAACCCACACTTTAAATCAGATCGGTTATGTAGGAACTTTCCCACAATCATAATCCTGTAAGCTGAACCTCTGGATTGTTTATGTCTGGTGAAAGTGTTCCAAAAGTGCGCCGCGTACATTCGTCTGGATTCTGGCGCGGACTGGTTCTAGTCACGTGACTGGTACAGTAGCGTGTGTTGTTTCTGATGTACTGTACCTCTGCGTGTGAGCCGGCCGAGAGGGTCTTGTTGCACTTCTCGCACTTCAGACAGGGTCTGTGCCAATCTTTCCCTAGAGATGTCACTCTCTCCGCTGAAAGACATTGATCAAATGTCAACGTAGTGTATTTCACCAAATATACACAATAATTCCTCAGCAATTCGATATTGATACAACGTTAGATAATGCTTTATTTGCAATCAATGCATCAATTTAAAACACACACACACACCATTTAACATTTATTTGTCACCAATGCAATAGATTTATTGACAACAAAAAACACAGTACAGTATATTTTATATAGACCGAAAATGTGTCATTAAGAAGAAAAAAAGTACAGTAGCCTTTCCTTGACAACCCTAAGTACACATCTCTCATTTAAGTGATCACACACCTCGCAGGCTTAATGTACATACTTATTGTAAGCAGTAAGCTACTGTAATTCAGAAATACTGAATGTTGACCGAGATGTAAAAAGTGTCACTGCGCGACTCGAAACTCTTGTCAGATCATGAAGTTATTCCGCACAGATGAAGTCTGTGAGACATGGGTGGTGTGGAAGTTCTAGGCAGGACACTCCCAGAGGAATCTAACCCTCCCTTCCCTCACAAAAGAGGATGATAAAGAAATCGTTATCTCCGGCCTTCAGCACAAATACTTCTGCAAAGAATCCTCACGATGAAGCTCGAGTGGATAAATATTGAGCGCTTGGGTGTTTTCAACAGTGGTATGGTGCTTTACTAGACTGGGATTCGAACCTGCAATGCTTGGGTGGCAGGTCCAACTCCCTACCACTGGACCACAACTCACACATCTGGACAGGAAACGTCTCGTGGAAGCATCCTACACTTTTCAAACAGCAGAAATGTGTTGAAAGACGCCAGATTTATGGCTCTCTTTCAAGAGAAAAGATTTGTTTCAAGATGCGTTGATCTTTTTGGCGTGCAAGCCCGAAGAGAACACAAAGGGCAGATTAACAGCTCCCACATGTGACGTAAATGTTAAAATATGTAATGATATGTTGGCGAGCGTTCCAGACAGCAAGTCATGCTGTACGCAGAGTGATGACGGCCTGCACAGCATCAGTTCTGTCGTTCAATACTACTATGAGATGCTAAAACTACAAGCGACATCCATAATAAAAGTCCAGCATGTTCCAGAAACAGAATTAAGGGACATAAGGAAGCAATAACATGGGATTTAAACAAGTTGGGAACACTGTGAGTGGCATTCATGGCCGGTGTGAAAAAGGTCACACAAGCCATAAAGGAATCAGATTGGTATTGGTAATAGAAGTCCACACACCAGTGCCACACCTAAATAATCATACTAGACTAAATTCCAACTGGTGTCAAAACACAGACACACAGCAGTCAATTAAATATAATAATATATATTTGTTACGGTATTTAAAATCTTTCAGACTGCACCAGGAAAACACTTTTTTAACACTTTGTTTTTGCTGAAGCCATAAAGAAAACGTTTTTTTTTTTACAAATTTTTTTTTATTATTACAAAATAAATACAAACTAAAGCAAAGCCGAGTTTTTTTTTTTGACTTCCCATCTTAAAATGCAATAGAGTGACATGAAACCGGTATGGTTTCGATCTTTAGTTTCAGATCATTTTTTATCTCTAAAACCATTAAAGCGTAATTAACGCTGATTTACAATGTGCAATAACAGGAGCTCAATGATGGAAAGCTAGAAATTGTGGTGTAAATACATAAAAGTATGCAAACAATGTATATCCTATTGTATGTACATTGTCACAGAAATATGGCATCACGCTACATTGTAAATTAACTCAAGGCAGTAAAACCTCAAATCCTTTTGCATATGGAAAAAAAAACCATATAACCGCATCAAAAAACACTGGGAATGAACAAATCACGCTGAGAGGACAAACATTAACCAACACTGATATGGTAAAGGTGCGGCCTGAGACAGGAATATTTCCTATTTTCCTCGCTTAGCTCCAGGGGCATTTATTTCCCAAGAGTCTTTAAATGTATTTATTTTATTTCACAATTGCAAAAAAAAAAAAAAACTGACATTATTTTAGTTATCGTTTATAACTAAATGACTTTGATCAATGAGACTAATGAACATAATAAAAGTATTGTACTGTTACTGTACAGCATATAAAAAAATTCAAAAACTAGTAAGTAGTAAAACAAATATAGTAAAAACAAATATTTTAAAGCAACAATCCTGCAAATAAAGTCTAGTTCTGTAAAAAGCAAAATTCCTTTTAACCCAATTGGATGCTTTTTCCCCTATTTTACTACACAAACTGCTTTATGGATTTCTTATTTGACACATTAGTTCACATATAACCGTTTATATTATTTTTGACTATTGGTGTCACAAAGATATGAAACAGGAAATTTGTTGCCTTGCTTCAGCTCTCTCTTCCTGTTCAACCGTTCACATATTCTGTCAAATCTGCGTAAACATTATCATATTACCTCACAAACCCGTATACCATCTCGTCATTTAAAAACATGACGCTTTTTGTCGATGTGTTATTATGATGTTCTCTGTCGAGTTTCCTTACCGAAGTACACTTCCTTTTCGCATTTGGGGCACTTAGGCATGTTTGCGGTGTTTAGGTCCTCGCTTGTCAAAGAAGAGTCCAGAAGTTAAGATGCGGAACAGCACGGTCCACCTGCGGACTACCACGCCCGAATCTGAGCACAGCTACTCTGCAGCCTTATTTATAGTTCCGTAGAAATAGTTAGAGAGAGTGAGGGAGAGAAAGAGAAAAAGAGAGCGAGGGAAAGAGAGAGAGAGAGAGAGAGCGAAAACGCGCGAGGTGGGCGTGCCCCCGAACGCGCCTTTTTATTATGACGAGATTACGCAACAACCTGTCTGTTCTGCTTTTTACGCTTTATTTTAAAACGTGTCCCCTTTCATCACCATTTAATTTGATATTTTAAAAGGAAAATGGTTGGTTTGCTTACATTAAAAAAAAACTTTGCTAAATCACAGGAGTAAAATTCTTTTCATTCAACCCAAGTCCACATGTTGATGTTCTAGGTGTGTCCAGTAAAAAGTACAGAACATTGATAGGTTAATAATTTCGTTGATGAATGAATTTAGTTGTTCCAATCTCATATCTGATTCATACCTCGCGGGACTCATGTCTAAGAAGTTGTTCCAACTCAAGGGCTAAAGTGGAAAAGAGCCATTTGGGACCTGTTTGGGGCCGCATAAACGTCCTTTAGATTTTTTTCATCCTTAAAAGCTTAAGTCAAAAATTGCTTGAAAATCGGTGGTAATAAATTATTGTGAATTGTTCTTTTAATTTGCATCAATAGCTAGTTTACACAGCTCTACAGCTAATTCCGTCACTAGGACAGTGATGGTGTGCTTTGAGTTGTGTAATAATCCGACAGTGTCCGAGATTGGAGTTACTGGTTCCGAGATCGAGTTTAGAGTTGATTTTCAAGGACTGGTTCTTATTTTCCTCAATTTAGAAACTTTTCATATTTAAGAAGTGGTCCAGTGGTAGGGGACATGGACTTGGATTGCAGATTAAAGCCCCCCAATGGATAGTTCTGCAACTGTCCTTGGGCAAGACACTGAACCCCACATGCTCTCTGGGTGCCACGGCTTAGGCTGCCCACTGCTCCGGGTTTGTGTGTGTTCACTTCACTGTGTGTATGTGCACTTCACTGAATGGGTTAAATGCAGAGCACGATATACCTGGAATATTTCCATTTCTTCATTTTCAAAGCAAAATTCATTAAATGAATGAGTTTGGTGTGGAGGAACATGACTGGTCAGCACCTCAAGTGCTCTTCACACTTCAAAGTGTGTGTGTGTGTGTGTGTGTGTGTGTGTGTGTGTGTGTACATGAGAACAGAGAAGAGACATTACTCCAACCTTTTGTTTAGTTAGATTTATCTTGACAGCTCAACCCACACATGATCTCTCAGCTCAGCTCCGTCATGCCACCCATGTTTACTCGATGTCTCGCTCATGCCTGGTTTCGCCTCAGCGGGCTCAGTGCCACGCACAAACAGCCAGCCGTCGTTTCATCTTCAGCAGGCCACTCTGACTGGCTCTATAATGGCTTCGCAACACTGAATGACTGTTTGTGTTATAGCTGAGGTTCACCTCAGGATTTTCTACTCAACTTCATTTGCTTCCACTGTTGACAGTTTAGCTTGAGTCTACAAACCTCAACTTTTAACGTTGACTGTGTGTGCTTCTCTGTCTTCAATGAAACAAAAAGCAATTTTCTTTACAAAAAGAAATTAAAAGCAAAATATAGATACAAAGCAGCAATTGTAAAAGTATTAATTAATTAATCTATATATATATATATTTGCGTAACAAAGCTACTAAAAGTTGGGGAAAGTCTGTGTGAATAGTTTGGGTTGAAGACTTTTAGTGTTCTAAAATATTCTGCATTTATAATGTAATTTTTTTTTTTTTTTTATTTCAGCATATTTAAATGTGAGTAATTTTTCTAGTTGTTCAAATGTAGAAACGTACTCTTTGGAGAACATACGGTGTAAACTACATTTTGAAGGAGCTAGACTGAAGTAAAACAAAACAATGACTTTGCTGTCACTTTAAAAAGTAATTATAACTGATAACAGAAAAGTAAGCGAATAATCTTCAAAAAGATCTTCAACAGATTAGATGTAAATACGGAAGATAATTGACTTTAATTTGAGTGTCAAAGTCAGGTCATGTACAGAAGGCTGAAAATCGATTTCTTTTTTCAATCCATATTGAATGTGGCAAGAGGAGAATAAAACAACAGTTTAGACAAATCACATCTGTTCAAATGGGACCAGTGCCACAATTTCGGATCATTTTCAACTATTTATAAAAAGAAAAGGGAGCTGAGAAAAGTAGTTTCCATCGCAACGGCCGCTATTTGTCATAGTTTACTTCTAGTTCCATGGTAACGGGAAATAAAACAGGATATGATGAGCTTGGGTGTATTTTTGTGGTGCTTCAAACCTCGGCAGTGAAAGAGAGTCTATCATCTCATGTCAGTCAGTTGCAGAACAGGCTTCTACTTTCATTGTTAGTCAAATATTTAAAGATGTCATCATTTACATGGTCTTTTTTTGCATAGGCTGCTTCCAGTTGTTCGACTTATAAATTACATTCTTTGTTGTATGTAGAGCGTATTCCATTACAATCGTATTATTCTGAAATCGAAAAGTGTCCACTAAACTATGATAGAAAAAAAATATTTGAAAATTTGGGGTTTGAACTTGAAACCCAGGAATGTGACTGCTGTGCAAAACTCCAACGGCTTTCAAAAGTAATTTCACACTATATTTATAAAACCTTATAGCAGCTGGTCGGGGTTTTGCATTCAAGGCTTGTTACTGTGGGGGCCGTTCTGTTCCAGTCGTTGTTGCCTCAGCGGATGAGGAAATGTGTAGAATAATGGACGATTGTTGAAAGAATATGTCTGTGGTCGTAACATGGCCTGTGGGAGACACTGGAGAGAGTTTAAACCTCACACTAAACCAAAAAGCTTTGTGTACAACTAAACAAAAGCAAAAATTGAGAAATTTAATATTGTTGGTAATGAAATTTTTTGCCTTTATCAAACCTGTTGGCTTTTTTGTGTGTGACTATATTAAGGACGATGGAGTCAATGGCAAAAAAGGCTGGACTTTTATTATACAAACCTCAAGAATACAAAACCAACTGCCACAANTGTAATTATTGCAATAAAAATGCTCAAAATTAGATGTATTTTAAATAGATTGGTTTTCATTTTAAAAACAAAGCAACCATAAAATATATCTGTTGTCTCTGGGTTTGTATCCTCGCACAGTCAGAAAACACTGGTCTGTAAAATTGCCCATCAGTCTGAGTGAGAATGTTAATGTGTCCCGCTCTGTGGGCGTGTCCTGCCCAGATTATTTGATTTGATTTCTGCTCCTTGTGACGCAGAGATAAAGAAAAACAAATGATGGACGTACAAAATCCTTTAAACTCAATGATCCGAGTAATATCTAATAAAATCCAAAGGAATCAAAAGTAAAAATACTGAGCTTCCGCTTGTCTTCAGGGTTCAGTCAGCCATCGTGCCTCAGACTTTATTTGATCTGCGATTTAGTAAAAAGTAAATCAGATGTTGGCTGACTTTACCTTGGCGTTACAGTTTCCACAAAATTGCTCTCATGTGCACATCAAAACACAAGCCTTGAATCTTTTTTTTTTTTTTTTGACAATTTGCCACAATGGCGTGTCAGTCGTCTATTGGACCAGGAATCTCACTGACCAGATGAATAAATGAGTGACCATTAATCTGTGAACTTTGATATTATGGACTTTTCATCATGTTTCTACAACGTTCTTCTGCATTTCATAGAGGTACTTTCCACTTGTGCCCTCTGGAGTCCTTATTAAACCAGTTTATCAGCACGGAAATGGTTGTGGTGGCACTGGAGAGGATCTGGCATGGGCCGGAGGATTATGTCATAATGGTGTAACAAGCTGAAAAAAGGCCAATGGACAAACAAAGATGTGAAGACAGATGGTGGCCACGGTTGCTTGCCAGTGTTTAACGGTTTGAATCCCTTACTGTGTAACATTGGAGACTTAGCACCTACCTGTTTTAGTAGCAACACATAAAAAAAAGAATGAAAGAAGTGACGCGTAACAAAAAGCAGACTTCACTAATGGTTGTGTTTTTATTTCTAATGTCGCCCTGGCTCGACATTCACTAGAAAAAGATGTGGTTTTATATGGAAAATGTGCAATTTAATGGAATCACGGAGTGAACGGAAGGAAAATGTTCAGATCGTTATCCCTGACAGGAAGCTGGAGAAACCATCACACTTGGATAATCTTCTACAGTTTCTGGCTCGACTCCATCATTGTGTAGCATCCCTGCGGTCAGTGGTAGCTGCTTTTGACATTATGCTGAAGATGTGTTCATGTTTGTTCACATATGTGGTGAAGTCATCATCACCTAAAT
>SOMO01001435.1:17314-27373 GCA_028128575.1 Paedocypris carbunculus
AGACAGGAGGGTTAAACAAACAGATTTCATTCGATTGGTCCAGTAGCTGAACGTCATGTGATTTAGTGGTCTGGAATGTTCTGGTGTCTTTCAGCTCCAGAATGAGATCATGATGGCCGCCACAGAATCCAGCGCTGATGACCTCTCCACACAGGTTTGTTCCTGCTCCTCGTCTTCTGTCTGACATCTACTCGTGCATCTGATGGTTGTGGGTTTGAATCCCAGAGGAAGCGGCTTGAACGTAACGTTTGCCTGGCTGAATCTGGTCTGAATTGCGTTTTAAATAAGGGACGTTTGTTCTAGGAGGACGTTCATCGGCTAATTGCTTTTGCATCCGAGGAAGGACAGTGGAAGGAACTGGATCCGAAACGTAAACACTTCTTGAATTCGTATTTTTTCACCGTCTTATTTTGGTGTTTCTGCTGATTTCAAAAGGCCGTTGATGAATGAATGTGCGTGTGTTGATCTGTGGTTTCAGTGCTGTCGACTAATCCTGCGGTTCTGTCAGCCGTCGGAGCAGAAGAGGTAAACGTTATGACAACCACGATCGTTTGGCTTAGAATAAAAAANTTTTTTTTTTTCTTTACAGCATTATTTTTACATTACATTTTATCTAACATTTTCTAACTAGAAGTTTTGACCCGGCGTGATGACATTTAGTTTCTGAAGGCCGAGTGAACCGCTTTACACGCCGTATAGTTCCTATTGAAGACGCGACTCATTTCCTCCTACAGCTGCAAAGAATCAACAAAGAACTGAACATGGTTCTGCTGTGCTCACAAACCAAGCTGGAGAGCCTGAAGAAGCTTTCAGAAAGGTCTGGCTGCACTTCACTCACTCCAGGAAGAGTCAACATCACACCTACGTTTACATTACGGCGCCATGGTCTCAGGGAGAAGACGTGGCTGGCGGAGAAGAAGACGACGCTGAACGCCGTGACCGAGAAAATCACGGCTCTACAACAGGAACACGAGAAGTCGGAGAACAGGTAGCGTGGCCCATCCAGTCTGCACACCGCATCCGGAACGTTCTGTTGTGTAGTTTGTTGCAGGACATGAAGAGGAAGATCAACAGTGTGAAGAGCTACAACAGCAGCCTGATGGAGGTGCTGAGCGACATGTTCTCCGAGCACTTCCCTCTCCCCGACCCGCAGGCCGTGAGTCCCTCACAACCTTCTGGAGCTTCCAGGGATGGACACGCCTCTGTTGCTGTTTTTCAGGGCGGAGCTTCAGAGACGGAGCTGATTCCTCTCAGTGAGATCATCGAGGTGCGAGATGCAGCTTTTCTCTTCGTGGTGACTCCACTGATCAACCGTGTTTATTTTGACCAAGGTTTTTAAAGAAGTCAAAGTCTTTCGGCTAAAACTCATTTTTGTTTTAGTCCCAAATGAGTCATCTTAATTTTTTTCGTTTGTCTAATTTTAGTCGATAAATACCACAGCATTTTAGTCGACTAAATGACAGTATAGATTTAATCAACGAAAATGTGCTATATTGATTGATTGATTGAACCTTTATTAATCTCCCAAAGGAGAAATTCATGTGTCCAGCAGCAACCACACAACACAGACATACACAGTAATTATAATAATGAACAAATAAATAAATAAATAAACATTGCAAACATTTAAAATTCATAAGAAAAACAGTGTTTTAAGGAGGTATTGAAAAGTATTAAAAAGTTCTAATTATAAGATCTATATTCTTATATCTTATATAATAGATAAGATATTCTAAAGCTTTGTCTAAGTAATCTAAATACGTAATTAACTATGAACATATAAAAATCTATACAAATTTCTTACTTATTTGGAAAAACATTTATTTTTCTAGAACTTGTTTTTATTTTTTTTTTCAATCCAAATCAATGTATTCTCAAATGAAACTTCAAAGAGGAAATTAAACAGTTTTCTAAGGTTGCGTTGAATCTCATCTCGTTTTTGTGAAATAAGGTTTTGTCAGGTGTCGTTGACGAAGACGATGACGAAAATATCTGCTGATCACGTGACCGTTCACTTCTTAATCTATTTTGCTAAACTAGTATCTCATGTTCATCGATGAGTTACATGAGATGGCAGTAAATGCAAAACTAATTTTGAAACACATTCCAGTCGTTTCCACCTTTAGCTGCAGCAATCCAGCGACACGACGATGAAACGAGGCTTATTATCTCATTCTTTTCAGACTTTTTAAAGCCTTTCAATGCACTCGCTGGGCTTTTGACGACTTGTACGTATAGTGAAACGAGTTTTGACTTAAGTTTAGCTTTAATGAGTGAAGAACATGGAATTTGCTGAACATTGAATTTTTGAATCTGCTGTCAAAATCTAGCCACGCGTTTTGATGTTTTGCAGAGGCTGACGAACAGAACGCTAGAGACTCCGCACGAGCCGTACGTGACTCTGGACGACACCTTCTGGCCGCCGTACGTGGAGATGCTTCTGCGCAACGGAGTCGCCGTACGACATCCGCAAGACTTCAAGAAAATCCGCCTGGAGAACTACTTCTGATGCACCTGGAGTTACCTTTCACGAGTTAGTGTCTTAGATCATGAAGCATCAGAACCAGCGAGCACATCCACCACGTTTAACAGAACTGATCTGAACTTAACGACAAACTGTTTCTTAGCCTGAAGTCGCTCAAACGTCCTGCAGAGACCCGGAGGTCTTCACACGGAGATGCTGGCGTGGCCACTAGAGGGCGACGCACTCGATTAATCTAAAATTGGCGCGTGTGTGTGTGTGTGATGGATGGATGGATGGAGCTTATGGACTGAACTCGTGTGCTGCTTCATCATTACGGACTTTCTCTCTGAAGCAGGATCAGAATAAACGACGCTCAAATGAGCTTTGCGGGTGCGTGCGCTTAAACTTACTCCCCCTTTTGGCCTGCAAACGTCTCACCCGGCCACTCTGCCCGTTTTTGCCAGAGAGGCTTTTCTGTCTTTGGGTAGAAAGCGGACATGATGGAGGTTCTGCCTGTTCCAACGTCCCTCCGTCTTCGGCCTGTTGCGTCGCTCCTCCGTCTTCCTGTTCCGTCGCCGCTCCGTCTTCTGCCTGCCTCCATTGCTGGTTCCGTTCTCCTGCTGTTTGACAGAGGCCTCGCCCCCCAACAAGCCGACTGACAAGAGTAAATAAATATAGCCGTAAGAAGAAATGATCTGGCTCATGGACATGTCTGACCCTGGTGACATTAATACGCAGCAGGACGCTCCGGCTCGGCTTTATAAACTTTCCTAGTGGCTGTTTTCATTATGTCATGCTGAGAGTTTTGTCCCGTGACTAACGGCCAATAATAGTTATTCGGTGGGATTTCAGTCATGTGACTGCTCGGCCAATCACAGCTGGTTAGATTTCTGTCACATGGAAAAGACAAGAAAAGCACAGCCATTATTTAATCTCTGCAGTCAATAAGTGTCATTGGTCAGTGCTCAGCCAATCACAGCTCTTTGTAAGAAGTGTCATTGGTCAGTGCTCAGCCAATCACAGCTCTTGGTAAGAAGTGTCATTGGTCAGTGCTCAGCCAATCACAGCTCTTGATAAGAAGTGTCATTGGTCAGTGCTCAGCCAATCACAGCTCTTGATAAGAAGTGTCATTGGTCAGTGCTCAGCCAATCACAGCTCTTGATAAGAAGTGTCAGTGCTCAGCCAATCACAGCTCTTTGTAAGAAGTGTCATTGGTCAGGGCTCAGCCAATCACAGCTCTTTGTAAGTGTCATTGGACAGTGCTCAGCCATTCGCAGGTGTTTGATGGAATCTGTTGTGACTGCTCAGCCAATCACAGCTTTCTCTGATGGGAATGAAGGAGAAATCATAATAAAAGTTTAAAAAGTAATCAGAATGAAAAAAAAGACTTGTGTTCACACTGCGTTATTTTTGCGCAACTCTTACAGCTAGAAAAACCCAAACTAGAGACTTCAAATATACAACATTTGTGCTTTTTATTGTAAACATTTGATGGGTAAAATTACAGAATGAGGAAGTTGTGAGAACACCAGGAGCCGTTTATTTTCTCGTTTTCTTCCCGTCTCGGCCGTTTCTCGCTGGCTTTTCATCCTTCCGCTGAGACGCCACGGTTTGGTTTCTGCAAAGTGAGAAGAAGAAACGGCAGGTGTTTAGACGGGCGCGTCCAGGTCACTTTACCTCTCTCTCGTGTCTTACACACGTGTGCTGCTGCTTGACCGACGCCTGCTGACCACGCCCGACGCTATCGCCGCGATACGCCAAACGCATTCCGCTTTCTGGCCCGACTATACAACGCGGTTAGCGGAAGCGGAACGTTCTGTTGAACCTGGGGCTGTAGAGCTCATTGGCCTCGGGGTTGGGGTTGGGGTTGGGGTTGACCTCCAGCACGGGGGTCTCGGTGCTCTCTTCAGACGAGTGCTCGTTGAGGGGCAGTTGCGAAGGCGCCTTCTTCAACACGGGCGAGTAGTTGTGCGTGTAGACCTTGCCGGAGCGGAAGGCTTTTTTGGGGATGGTTTTATCGACTCGTCTCCGGGGCTTTTTGGGCGGCTCCGTGTTGGACTCGTCTATCGTCTGAGTCTCCACGCTGACTTCCGGAGCCGTGGAGTCGGTCTGGGTCTCGACGCTGGAGACGGCCGGGGGCTCCTCGGGCGACTCTAGATCTTCGCTCTCTTCGCTCTCCTCATAGTTGGACGTCTCTTGGCTCGCAGGAGAATCTTCTGACGAGTCGGAATCAGATGAGCTACACCATGGCGAGTATAAGTAGACCACGTATAGTGACATTAAATTACGCGATTTAAACTGGCGGGAAACGAAATGTCAATTTGCTGTTGATTACACACCACACTATTTCAATAGACTCGTTCTGCAAGTCACCACTAAAGTTAAATAAACCTTCCATATCGACATCATGGAAACACCCGATGACGTCGTGGGGCAATAACGTGACCTCAGTGTGGAATGCGCGTGAGACGTAGATCGACGTCAGGTGACTGCACGAGCGCGTGCATGGGACACGCCAGTGCGCATGCGCGAGACCGCTACACGCGCGCGCGTTAAGTGGGCCGCATCATCTGTGACGGTGAGTTTTTGTCGTGCTCGCGAGAAATAACTAATCATTTTCTCGCGCACATAAATAGGAACCGTTACCTGCGTGTGAAAGATCGAGCGACTAGAGACTGATTTACATTTTTACTCGTAAGATGTGATACAAATATTTATTTGTAAAAAAAAAAAAAAAAAAAAAAGGTATTCCTTAAGTTTGCATTTACTGTTGTAGAATCAACCGTTTAATTACTGTTCATAATTCATAATCTGTTTCATAATTTATTTTGTTAGTAATGCACGTTTGCGATATAAATAGATTTAACACCTTTTATAATATGGAGGTTATTATTAGTCGGGTAGTGGGTCGCGCTGTTGCACGAACTTTATAATCGTTTGGCAGAAACTTTTATTCAAAGCGACAGACGAAACGAGAAGCATTTGAAGCTATTTGTCTATAAAACAAACAGTTAATGAAGAAATGCAGAAGAAATATTACAAAATACTCTAGACAGTGAAAATCAGTGACATGCAGATAAACAATTTTTTTTTTTTTAAATCTATATCCGCTTGAGACTCAAGTTTGATCTGTGATCTGCTATCAGCTCGAGAATCAAGTTTGATCTGTAATCTACTATCGGCTCTAGACTCAAGTTTGATCTGTGATCTACTATCAGCTCTAGAATCAAGTTTGATCTGTAATCTACCATCAGCTCTAGACTCAAGTTTGATCTGTGATCTACTATCAGCTCGAGAATCAAGTTTGATCTGTGATCTACTATCAGCTCTAGACTCAAGTTTGATCTGTGATCTACTATCGGCTCTAGACTCAAGTTTGATCTGTGATCTACTATCAGCTCGAGAATCAAGTTTGATCTGTGATCTACTATCGGCTCTGAACTCAGGTTTGATTTGTGTTATTGGCTCGAGACTTAAGTTCGAGGCCTGGTTGGGAAGAAACTGAGTCTTGAAAATTGCCCATAGGTGTGAGTGAGAGTGTGAATGTGTCCCACTCTGTGATTGGTCGGCCACCAATCCAAAGGGGTTTGGCCCCGCCTCAGGGTCAGAGTTGCTGGGATTGGCTCCAGCTCCCCGTGACCCAGAAATGGAAAAGCGCTTTAGAAAAGGATGCAACATTTTTCTCTGTCAGAGTTCTACCTGCGGCATGAAGGCGAGTAGTTGTGTGTGTAGGCTCTGACCGGACGGAAGATCTTTTTGGCCCGGGCTTTTTTGGTCTTGGCCTTGGGCTTGACCTTCTTTTGGGAAGCGGACGAGCGGTTGGACACTTCCGAGGGTGTGACGCTTTCTACCGTCTGCGTCTCAACACTGACCTCACCAGCGGCTTCCGGCTCCGCCTCGTCTGAACTCTCACTCTCAGAGTCTGACGAATCAGAATCAGAAGGACTCAGATACGACGAGTAAACAAATACCACGTACAGGGACATCAAAAGTGATTTGAAGCGATATTTAGCTTGCTGCTGATTAGGCACTTGAAGCCATTGTTGTAAACTCTATGGTTTAAGCAGTGTGTGAAAAAAAACGATCTTCACTGCCTTGTGAAGTTAAATTGATTATTTTTCCACACATCACGGTAATTCACGTTGACGTCACGCAGTTCCACAGGCTGGCAGCAGGTGGCAGCACGTGCTTCCGCTTCACAGACGAGAACAGACGAAGAAAACGGCGTCTCGTGAGTCAAACGATGTGACGTGAGATTCACCTCAGCTGTTTGTTTGGTGCTGTTTGTTGTTAAAAGGCGAAATGCGTTGTTTTGTCTTCCATTTTACCCCGAGAATGTACATTTTCCGCACATGCATTTCACATTTATAAGACGTTTAGCTTTATTTACCGCATTGAGCAACTCGAACACGACCGAAGACCCAGAAAATTTAATTCCACACTCGTTTCGGTTTTCGGTGTTTTCGAAATTTCNTTCCATTTTAACCCGAGAATGTACATTTTCCGCACATGCATTTCACATTTATAAGACGTTTAGCTTTATTTACCGCATTGAGCAACTCGAACACGACCGAAGACCCAGAAAATTTAATTCCACACTCGTTTCGGTTTTCGGTGTTTTCGAAATTTCCCACGGCTTTTTGGAGTTAACCCGAGCACTTTGCGCAGGCGCGTGTTTACGTCAGGCGTACGTCAGGGGCTAGTGTTTGTCGCGATTTTTTATTTAAAATGACTTCGGAAGTCGTGTGTGTAGCAAGTCATTTGCCTTCGGTTTTGGGGGAAATTCACACAATAATAATATTTTACGGAATGATCACTGAAAATATTGCGTATTTAATGTATAAGAATTAAATCATAATAATTCAAAGGATTTTGAATTTGCATCTTATTATTTCAAGACCATGTCAAAGCTCACTAGATTTATCTTTTTGTTTGATGTGAAAAAAGATTGACGTGTGTAGGATTTTTCGACATTTAGCGGAATCATGTCTAATCTGAGAGATGCGGCGGGTGCGCATGCGCGTGACACTGACGCGTGATGTCATTTGAAAGCTCTCGCGCGGAAGAGAAGTTTCGTGAGGAGAAGAACAGGTTAAACGCTGCAGAGATGTCGATCGGCGCCGATCTCCTGGAGGATCTGTTGTCCAGCCTGCGCGGCCGCCTCGACCCGCTGGGGTTCGAGTCCCATCCGTTAAAGGTGACGTCACACCTTCACCTGAGCGCGGTCCTCGAGACTACTCGTTTTAGATTTAACCAGTGCGTATTTCTTGTTTTTGTCGAGTAAATAAACAAGAGTTCACGTGACGTCAAAATTAAGAATTTTGGTTGTGCGCGCGTTCAAGCGTTTGTAAAGTTTTTTTAGCGATAAAAAAGCGTTTTTTTAGCGATAAAAAGTAAAATCATTGACTTGTGGCATAAATTACTCTCTGAAGACACTCGCGACTTTAATACAGCAGTGCCAGTAAAATGCAGGAAAACTACCAGACCGACTTTACCGGCAAATACTGTGTTTTCGGTGACGTCATCAACTAGCGACACGCTTTAAACAGCCGCGCTTTTGTAAATATGAATAGCGGCGGTAATTGTTTCATATGTGACGACGTCACTAACTGTTCCTTTGTGGTGACAAATGTCTTCATCCGCCCAAATTTCACACTGTGATTTCTGTAAACAGCGAGGAGTAAATATTCTGTGACATCATCAACCGGCGACACTTAAACAGCTGCACCTGCGTAAGCGCAAAATGATCACGTGAAAAATGTGTGAATGACTCTCATCGAGTGTTGTGATTGGCTCAGAGCGGTTGTTTACGTCAGCACGTGCCTTTTCAAGTTCAAGATTATAAAGCACGTTTGTTAGTGAAATAGGGGAAAAATTGTCTTTAAAGAAAAATAGAAAATATTCCGGCAATTCTGTGTTCACACCGGGCAGGTTTCCGGTAATTTACCGGCATCGTTACAAGTTCACTCGGTGGAAAAATGCCGGAACAAATGTGTCTGTTCACACATGACTGCATGCCGGCATTTCACCAGTCATTTCCCAGAAGGTCCATCATGATGTCCGTGTGTTCCACACCAGGTGGGCTGGTACAACGCTCTGGTGGGCGACGCCCATCAGCTCCCGTATCCCGCCGACACGCTGGCTGTGGTGGTTCTGAGTTCCCCGTCCATGTTTGAGAAGACGTTCCTGCCCTTCCTGAAGAGCCAGAGCTGTGGAAGCTCCTCCGACCCCATCGACCAGTGTGTGTCCCACACCATCTCCAGCTGTGTGTCTCAGGTGAAGCGTCTGTCCTTCATACGCTCAACATCTTTCTTCTCCAATTTCTGCAAAAAAAGACATGAAAAGTGGGCAATCTTGCTGAAGCGCGCCATCTTTAGATCAGTCATGGTCATTACTGAGTGTGTATTTGGCCACGCCCTGTGGGCCGGATTAATACACTGAATGGATCAGGGGGTGGGGCTGGGAAAACACCTTGTCTAAGTCGTTTCATTTTACTCAAAAAGTACGAAGCTGTCATTTTCTCTCGGCTTCCGACTGGTGACCTTTAGTGACCTCCAGTGACCTCGCTCGTGTTCGCACTCCTAAACAAGTCATGGATGATCTAGTGAGAGGCGTGTGAAGGTTTTGTCGACGTGATGTTGATCCAGAACGTTCTGCTTTCCAGTGTTTTCCTCATCATGAGGTGGACGTCCGCTTCGACTTTGAGATGTTTCCCAACAGACGCCCCAAGTTCCTGGCGCAGACGGCGGCGCACGCGGCGGGAGCGGCTTATTACTACAGGACGGACGACGTCCAGGAGCCGCCGTGGCCAGAGCAGGTCTGAACACACACACACACACACACNACACTAACGTTTTACGTCACGACACTAGTGTAAATATCAGCGCAAGTGAATAAATCATGCGTTTTTAAGGGCGTTTTTTATTACGTGTTTTCCAAGGAATGTTTTTATTATCAGGGAAGAACAAAGTCAAAGTTCGTGTGTGTGAAAAAAAAAAGTTTCTCAGACACACCCACACGTGACCACGCCCACTGTAGCGTCTGAGCGGTGCCGTTCTCTCCTGGTTCCCAGCAGAAGATGTTTGGCGTGTGCGTTCACCCCACACTGGGCGGCTGGTTCGCCATCCGAGCCCTGCTGGTGCTGAAGGAGGTGCTGGTGGGGGCGGAGCTTCAGCAGAAGGCCCCTCCCGACTGCGTGAGGTCACGGGCGGAGCGGGTGGAGCTGCTGGAGCGCTTTAACCTGCGCTGGCAGGACTGGAGCTACAGAGACGTGGTTCCTGCAGCAGAGCGCTACTCTGTCCAGCAGAGGGAGTACTTCCTCACCGCTCCGGCCCAGCGGGGGGCGCTGCTGCAGCTCTGGGGCCTTCAAACATCACCAGTTCAAAGCCATTCACAAACATGATGGATGAATACACTTGGATTATTAAGAATTTATTATAAATAATTTCAATAAAAGTAATTTTTTTTTAAGATTATAAGTCCCTTAAAAATTTAATTACAAAAAAAAAATGTGGGTAATTATTTCTCCATCACGAGGGGCTGAGGAAACCTCGACTGCGACTTTTGTAAATAAAGTTTTATTTTAATAAAGTTTT
>SOMO01001446.1:0-16027 GCA_028128575.1 Paedocypris carbunculus
CGGTTTTGGTTACCCAAACATTATCAACTAAGGTTGCTCTGATTCTGAAAAGTTGATTCTAATTCAAATGCGACTGACACCAACCTGATGAAACGTAGAACCCTGATCTCGGTCAGAGATGGCACGCGTTACTAAGTCAGGTAGAATTATATTAACGTAACGTAAACCAAATGCCAAATTTTATCTGTAGAAGCTTTAAATCACTTGGCTTGCTAGTAGCTAATGTGGCAATTACCATGCAATCCAGGCTAGTATGCAGTGATAGTTCCCTGACTTGATTTGGCGGAAATCATCTTGCTTGTCGGGAATTAATTATCAAATAACGCACATCGTCTATAGAAATAAACATGTGTGGAAAAACTTGACCACTCACCCACGTCGCTGTTGGATTTCAGTGACCTCCACAAGAGCCGAGGCAAGAAACGCATGAGCATGTAAACGTTGCGCATGCGCAGAGAAGCTAACATGCAATTTTCTGATTGGGCAAGAAGCGCTGTCTCTGCGAGTAACGGGAGATCTTATTGGTCAGAAAACATTGGGTACACAAGTGCTTCAAAATGATCTTTTACTGTCCACTCGTAATGTACGTACTTTAAAAAAATGTAATTAAAAATAAATTGATAGATTCATAAAAAATGTCACACCAAAGAGCAAATAGTTTTACAATATTTAAATAAAAAAAAAGCGTCTCCATTATTATTTTATGTGCATTGCCTATTGCATTTGCTATTCCAGTCTTACGTATTTTACAACTAATATTATTCGGCTAACTGTAAAGATCTTTCTGGAAAAGGCTGTAATGGTGAACCACTGGCAACAAGGAGTTCCCCTAATACACCTACATAAATGACACGGTCAAAGATAATAGAGAGTAATAATTAATACGTAATTGTTTATTAGTTCTAAAAATTCAATACAATATAACTCTCTCTATATATATGTATATATAAACAATGCAAGGTTTTAAATCGTTTTAAAAGTACAGTAAGTCACGTGGTATAGAATGACTAGACTTCAAGTCCGGGAAACCACGGAGTCTGGACACGCCCACTAGCTATAGCCTTTAAAATCATTGCCGTCAACGAACACTTTGGTCTGTTACTTCAGATTGTATTCTGTAAAGATATATTCTTCTGAAAGGGTGAGTGGCGCTTTCCTTTGTTGATGTTTATAGTTCGGAAAATTTTGACTTGTTGCAAATAACGTATGAGCGTTTTAGCATACTCACTAAAAAGCTAAGCAAACATATGTGGTGTATTGACGGCCAACGCAGTTTTCGCTTAGTGGTTTTTCAAAGTATGAGGTAATTTTAAGTCATTCGAATCATGATCTATACTTAACAATCCAGTTCAATAGTTGTAATGAAAATACGG
The DNA here is from genome assembly GCA_028128575.1 of Paedocypris carbunculus. Lineage (NCBI taxonomy): Eukaryota > Metazoa > Chordata > Actinopteri > Cypriniformes > Paedocypris > Paedocypris carbunculus. The sequence goes on from SOMO01001446.1 coordinate 1,374, forward strand.
TAGTGCGTATAAGACATTCGTCGCTTAATCAAATCTTTGATGTGGTTAATAAAAATAAAATTCGTTTTTGGAAAATAAAAACAGATTGAAGTAATTTGATTAATTTCCGCGTTGATCTGCGCACTTGCGTTGTTAACAACTACACCAATCACTGCGCACCATTTTCTGACGTCACAGCATGCGGAAGATGACATTACAGAAAAAAACCGGAAACCAATAAATAACAATAGACACAATGTGATTAAAATAATTAAAAGAACGTTTAATAGAATGAAATGGCATGTCAAAATCTCAAATAAAATCATTCTGTGTGTTTCCCACTGTTCTATTGTTTCCATTAGTAACAAGATGACAAGATTTGACAATTAATGAGGGTTTATTTTCGTTTNTTTTTTACGTTTGTTTGTTTTTTGAACAGTACATGTGACAAACATAACTTTATTTGATATAGTCTCGCGACAATCCCAAATTTAGCTTATGATAAATTATGAATCTTGCTTAAGACCGAGATGAAAGAAGAATCGGAGAAAATGCCAACTGACAAGTATGAAGATGAAAAACGGGGCGTGTCAAAGACTCAGTACTGTACACCATTGAGGCTCATTTTGCATTACTGTATATATTGTTTTTTCACCCTGTGTTTATTTTTACTATTCTAGATATTGCCATCATTTCTGGAAGGAACATGGCCACCGATGGGGCATCGATCATCAGGATCCCACCTCACCACTACATCCACGTTTTGGATCAGAACACCAACATCGCTCGGGTGGAGATCGGTCCTCTCACCTACANTCTGGAAGGAACATGGCCACCGATGGGGCATCGATCATCAGGATCCCACCTCACCACTACATCCACGTTTTGGATCAGAACACCAACATCGCTCGGGTGGAGATCGGTCCTCGCACCTACATACGCCAGGACAATGAGCGGTAATTTGTGGAATAAACTGTTTACTTTCATATTTAATTGACTAAAAATGCAATATAATAATAATAATAATAAATTAATAATAATTTGAATAGATGGTTTTGTGCACCAATTAAGACCATGTGATCATTATGAACACTTTGTTCTCTGTCGTTTTTTCTCAGGGTTCTCTTCACCCCGGTCCGCATGATCATGGTGCCGCCTCGCCACTACTGCGTCGTGCTCAATCCCGTTATTCGCGAAGACGCTGAAGTCCAGTTTGATGGCTCTGGTCAAGCTAAGCTAAGACATGCTGACCAGGAGATCCGTCTTACCCAGGATCCGTTCCCGCTTTACCCCGGTGAAGAGATTCAGAAGGTATTGTGTCATTACCAGCTTGCGTGGTTAAGTGTTTGTTTTTACACGTTTGTGGTTTTCTACTTGAAAATCGCAACTTCCGGTTTTCCTTTTCACACCCACTGATGTGTTGTAGTTACATTCCGGCGTAAAAAAATTGGACAACTGTTAATAATTGAAAATAACTGTTTTAAATGCACCTGTTTGTCTCTTAACAATATCCTCAAACAGTCTCCAATTGTCACCATGAACAAACAAGGTCATTGATAATCTCCGTCAGTCTGAGAAACAAAAAACCTTTTGGTAAAATCCCAACTCGCTGCATCCCAAGAACACTGTACCCACTGTGAAGCATAGTGGTGGAAACCTCATGCTGTGGGGCTGTTTTCTGCAAAGCGGACAGGACGACTGCTCCGTGTTAAGGAAAAAAATGAACATAGCCATGTATCATGAGCAAAAAAGAAACCTCCTTTTCTCAACAAGGCTGAATGAATGAATGAACAAGGCGTGGCTGAGTGATACCATTCACCTGGGCAACAAAGGAGTGGCTCCATAAGAAGCATTTCAAGTTTTTGGAGTGGTCTAGTCAGTAACCGCAAGCCTATATAAATCTATATAAATAAATCTGTTTGTTTCAAACGCCTAGCAACATCCCCAGAACATCACTACTGCATAGTGCAAACCTGGCGAAGACCTACAGGAAACGTTTCACCTCAGTAAAAGTTTTGAAATTAACTTTCACAAAATACAAACACCACAGTTTGATTTTCTCGTTTTTTTGCCCCCATCATCTGTCTTTCATAGTTGAATTGCACCTATGATGAAAATGACATCAGTAGATGACTAAGTACCATTTTTGCCCCCATTATGCATGTACTGTACTTTCTAAAAAGAATGTGTTTTTTTTTTTTTTTTTTTTTTCAACCTGACAGAACGTGACGCCTCTTCAGATCGTTTACCCAGACACGGCTCTGCGCTTACAGGCCTTGCTTGACTTTGAAGATACTGAAGGCGACAAGCGAGTAGCCGGAGACGAGTGGTTGTTTGAGGGACCAGGTACCTAAGCTTCATTTTCACATTATCTCCAGTACAGGCTTTTTTCCCGACAACAATACATCTACAGAAACACTTTGGATTGTCTATTTTAAATTTAAATAAGGTAAAATGAATTAAAATGTCCATTCATACACTAGTGTCTCGAACAAGTCCTTTTTGATATATTTTAGAAGATATTTTTTTTAGAAAAATCAAGTGGAAAGCTACAGGAGCATCACTTCAGAACACTTGATGTCACATTCTTCTCTTACCTGTTTTCTTCATTTTTTTTTTCATTCAGGGACGTACATTCCTAGAAAGGAGGTGGCAGTTCTTGAAGTCATAAAGGCGACAGTCATCCGAGAGAATCAAGCCATTCGCCTCCGAGCTCGTAAAGAGGGTCTGGACCGTGGCGGAGTGCGGCGAGTGACCGGTGAGACCACTCACAGAAGACACACCTCCTCATACCTGTTAGCTTTTCTGTTTTAGCATGAACGACGTATTGATGGCTGATCTGGTGTGTGTGTGTGTGTGTGTGTGTGTGTCAGGAGAGGAATGGCAGGTCAGTAAAGTGGGAGCGTATCTTCCCGGAGCTCACGAGGAGGTGGTGGACATTGTCAGCGCTTTTATCCTCACAGACAAGGCACGTTCTTCTACTTCCTTCCCATCACTTCTTTTCCTTTACATGTCACAGTCATGCAAACTCAATGGGGTTTCATTAGTAAAACAGTGGTTACTGCTGGTAAGACTCTTTGTTTGAGGAAGTAGAAAGAGGAATGAGACCGTTATAAAAATCATATTGAAGAAATGAGGCAATTCATCATTTAAATGTAAGCTAATTTTTAGTTCTGACTGTCAAAATGTACACATGAACTGCTAGAATATTTTAAGTAAAACATCATATAAATAAATAAATATATATTTTTTATGAACTTTATTTTTTTGTGCAATATAATTTACTATTTTAAACACATGTGGAAAACAATACCAAATATTTTTGGTATAAGGACAAATATTCTCAAAATAGTCTTCAAAATAGAACTTGTATAAATTTAAAATTAGTTCTGAAAGTACATTTGTTAGGTTGTATCTCTTAATGTATAGATCAAGCTACAGTATTTCATGTTACATTCATAAAGATTTGTATGTTACAATATTTACTTTTTATTGAACAATGTAATTGTAACTACATAATCATAATCCTGACGCAAATGCTTTTAGTGGAAAATGAAATTGATTGTTCAATAGATTAAAAACTAACAAATGCTGAAAAGAATAAAATGCAGTACTCACGTTATTTTTAAATGCATTAAAAAGCTTTAAATGTTATTTGTTTTTATTTTTGTCAAATTAGAAAGCGCTGCATGTCCGGGCTCTCCGGCCGTTCCGGGACGCTGGGGGCCGGGACCGCCGCACTGGGGAGGAATGGCTGGTGACGGTGATGGACAGAGAAGCTCATATTCCGTCTGTGGCGGAGGAGGTGGTTGGCGTGGTGGATGTGACGACACTGAACAGCAGACAGTACTGCGTGGTTCTGGATCCAGTGGGAGCCGATGGAAAGCCTCAGCTTGGACAGAAGAAAGTGGTGAAGGTGAAGCCATTATGGTTTCTTCTTCGTACAAAAGAAGAAGAATCATTTTAACATGATAGTTAAATTAGGGTTATTTAAGGATTTGAGGATTTTAGAATTCAATATTTAAAATTATTTTAAGATTTACTTGTTTTATTTTTTTTTTTTCAGATTTAATTTATTTTCACATATTCTGTATATTGGACTAGATATTGATTTTAGCTATAGTTCGCTACTTATAAATGTTGATTGCTTGGCCATATATATTAACTCAATGAAAAAAAAGTCTGCATTGTAAACAACAAATAGCAGAAATACGTAGTTTGTTTACGCTTCATTGCTATTTCTTTTATCAACCAAATTGGTGAAATGTCATCATAATTATATTAAAAATAAACAAGTCATAATTTCTTAACATAAAAGCTGAAGTTGATCTGAAAAGCTGCAAGATGTGTTTTACTGCTTATTTGTTTTTACTGTAAACCGATGCAAACTGAGTTTCCCTTTTTTATAGACCAGATGTGTTCATGAAAAACACAAGATAAAATGAAAGATAAATCCACATTTAAATACTCAAGTAGTTCATCATTTAATGGTTAATCCAGCTTTGAGAATATGAATCTCAGTCGTCATGATAACCCTATTCGCCTCCACTTAAACGCCGTCTAAATCTCTTTTTGTCCACGTCAAACAGGGTGAGCGTTCGTTTTTCCTCATGCCGGGCGAGCATCTGGAGAACGGCATTCAGGACGTGTACGTGCTGTCCGAGGAAGAGGGGCTCGTGCTGCGCGCCGTGGAGGCTTTCGCCGACAGTGACGGGGTACTGGGAACATCTCTCCTCTTAACCCTTTAAAACCAGAAAAAAGCGATTTTCAAGGTCAAAGCCATTCAGACCCCAGTGGGGAAAAAAGCCGAGCTGTGATTCATTTAAATATTATTCAAATGACCCACAAGGGCGAGGGCTGGTGGAGAGTAAAGCTCCTGGGTGGAGGCGGGCCACGTTTAAAGGTAAAGTGGGTGTGTCGTGTTTGCTGAGTGTAAACAAACGTGACCGGTTCCACCACTCTGACTCCGCCCTCACCATTCAGTGGTTTCGACCTTTGACCTGTGCCACACATACCACGTGCCAGGAATACTTGTCTTTTTATCTTTGCGTGTTTCGCCCACCACGGCCATTGTGGATCACAACTCAAGATTTGCAAGAGAAACACGGCAAACAAAAGACTTCCTCTGCTAACTCATTACTTTCCTTCCTCCTCCCTCTCGTGACCTTTTAACAATCCCATCCTCCTTTTTTTGCATTTTGTTTTCTTGCAATGATTCGCCTTGGTTCCACCTTTCTCTCTCACACACACACAGACTGAAGGAACATCTCATCTGCTGCAGTCTCCATCCCCACCCTACACTAATGTTTGCCATTGTTCCTCCACCTTCCTCCTTTCTTTCACCCCCTTCCTGCACGAACAGGAAGCGCCATTGGAAGAAGAAGAGCAAAGTCAGAAGAAAAAAAGACGACTCCAGCGTCGCCCCGGTGACCGCTGGATGCTGCGCGGACCAATCGAATACGTTCCTCCGGCTTCGGTGGAGGTGGTGCTGAAGCGCAGGGCTATACCTCTGGACGAGAACGAAGGCATTTACGTGCGTGATATCAAAACAGGAAAGGTGAGACGTTTGATTCATCAATTCTGCTCACATTTGTTCATTAAATCACTTATTTTTATTTAACCATAATTAGGTGAATATAAGCACCCAATTTTCTCAAATTTTAGACACTCAAAAACTTGGGGGGGTGCTTATTTATATTGTCGATTTCAAATATGCGCGTGAATATAAGCACCAATTTTTCCATATTTCAAGTCAGGTGCGATCGTCTTTATGCAGCGGTGTGCGTGTGTGTTGTGTTCTGTTTTTTTTTATTTTCTTTTTTATGAGGCAGACGTATATATGCATATAAGCTTTTATTAGCTCAATCATCAAACATTACACATGCCGCGACACTTAACAGGGACAAAATAACATTGGAAGAAGTAAGATTAAACTAAATACAATTATGTCAAGGAGTCAAACACAATCAAATCGCTTTCTCTGCTGAGTAAAACAATACTGTTCTGATACTCACATCTAACGAAAACTCAGCTCAGCTTTTGTCTGGCTGCACTGGAGGCTCATGGGAGCCTAAGCCCTCAATGAAGGATTATGGGAGATGGAGTTTTTAAGATTTTTTTTTTTTTTAACTATTATTCAAGTAAAAGGACATTGAAGTGATACGAGTCACAAGTTCGGTTTGTTAAATAAAAAAAAATAATAATAAATTTTAGACAACATTAACGTAATTTAAACAGAATATTATTTTTTTGGAATTTTTATTTTGTGCCTGAAAATCAGGGGGTGCTTATTTTTGCGGGGTGCTTATATTCACGTAAATACGGTATTTTTTTTGTTCTCGATAAATTAAACCCACTCCTAGTACATCAGAACATTGCGTCCAGGTCCGGTCTGATGTTGTGTCTGATTCTCAGGTGCGTGCTGTGATCGGCCAGACCTACATGCTGACCCATGATGAGGAATTGTGGGAAAAGGAGCTTCCGCCGAATGTAGAGACACTTCTGTCTCAGAGTCGCGACCCGCTCGCTGATCGCTCGGAGCGAGGACGAGTGTTTGAGGAAGGCGAGAGGGACAAAACCAGAGTGGTGTCGTATCGCGTCCCTCACAACGCGGCCGTCCAGGTGTACGACTACAGAGAGAAGGCGGCCAGGTAACACACTTACAGGTTATTTCATTTGCGAGACTATACGTTGACCTGAAATTATGGTCCACGAGCAAAATGTGAACTACGGTGGCCTCTGATTTGGCCCGTCACTCCAAAACAATACCCGATTAATGCAAAAATAAGCACATCCCTTTTTTTCCAATTTTAAGTTTTATAAATAAAAATTAAGTAAATACAGCAATATGGGAAAAGACAGANGAAGTTTTTTTTTCAGCCAGATATTTTAGGGGTTTTATTTTTCTTTTGGAATTTTTAATTTGTGCTTAAAATCAGGGGGACACATAAGTGTGCTTATATTCGTATAAATACGGGTTTATTGTTTTATTTCATCACATAGCGTTTCTCCTCACAAAAATTGGGTGACGATAAGTGCTTATCGATAAAAAACGATTAAAAAAATAACGTGCTTATCAGAAATTTAAGGGAAAAACATGCATACTTAACCATACTCTTCCTTTTCTCACAGGGTGGTCTTCGGACCCGAGATGGTGATGCTGGGCCCTGACGAGCAGTTCACAGTTCTGTCTCTATCTGGAGACAAACCCAAACGTCCCAATGTCATCAAAACCACGTGTCTCCTGCTCGGCCCGGACTTCTGCACTGACATCATCACCATCGAGACGGCCGATCACGCCCGCCTGCAGCTTCAGCTCTCGTACAACTGGTGCGTGGGATTTCGAATTGTCAATAGATGTGAAAATGAACCATTGGGTGAAAACCTCCTCTCGTTCTGCATCCCAGGCACTTTGACATCAAGCAGCCGGCTGCTTCGGCCCAGGCCGCCGCTCTGTTCTCCGTGCCAGACTTTGTGGGTGACGCGTGCAAGGCCATTGCTTCCAGAATCAGAGGAGCGGTGGCGTCCGTGCAGTTCGACGACTTCCACAAGGTTCGCATCCGACGCCTTTTTTTGGGTCCCATCATTTTTGTGTTCCATCAACCGTCCCATAACGGTTTATATATCTATAGTTCTTCTCTATCATCCAATTATTCAAAACCTAAACCTCACGTCAACAGTTTTTTTTTTCAGTCTCAATGAACAAAATTACACAAGATCAAGTCAATATGATCAAGTCAGTAGATTCAGTCAACTGAAAATACGTTTGCTAGACACATCAGGTGTGTTTTTTAATATATAGGCAAGATTTTTTTTTTAATAAGTCAGATTTTTTGTAATGAACAAGACACGACGACACTCATTCCAAGCCTGAAGGTTGAACAGCAAAAGCCTTCACAGATAGACAGACATTCAGGCATTCGAACCTGCAAACTTCCCATCGCAAGCCATAATCTCTTTAAGGTTGATGTTTAATACGGGGTTTTGGTTCAGATCGTACAGCAATAGTTCCCCGCCATTAACCAGAAGACCTGATCCTTTCAATCTGAACGACCGGATCATAAGATCTGTTGACACAGGAACTAGAAGGTTCAGCTTCTTGATGAATTGAGGGAATTCTGCAGCAGCAAAAAACGGTTTTCACGCCATTGCTAAAGGAAAATCTTGAGATCTAGAGAGACCTGGTTTAAATACTTGCACTTTTTAGACGGCCCCTTGATGTTTGGTATTAGCCAATCATCATTTAGCTATTCATCTGCATCCAGAAAAAACAAGTTCACTAGGCTTTGAAATGTTTTGGCTGAAAAATGACGAGTTTCTGCAAAACGTCCTAAAAAAGCCGAAGTTTCGCTAGGAACGAAAAACTGGCCAAAGCCTCACGCAGGACTTTCATAATGGATCTGAAAGTGAGATTTGTGGCTGAATTGTGAACCAATTCAAGGCAAATTCTCAACATAGTGATGAGTTGGATCAGAAATGCCGCATCTTTATTGCATGAAAACGTCAAATAACAAAAATCTTTTTTTTTTTTTTTTTCATTTCAGAACTCCAACAGAATCATCTGTTCCGCGGTCTTCGGCTTCGATGAAAAGCTGGCCGTGAGGTCCACCCTGCGTTTCGGTCAGAACGGGCTGGTCATCAGCAGCGTGGACATCCAGTCGGTGGAGCCGGTGGACCAGCGGACACGTGACGCCCTGCAGAAGAGCGTGCAGCTCGCCATCGAGATCACCACCAACTCACAGGAAGCTGCTGCGCGGTAGACACCTCGCTCCTCTTCTTCAGCGATCGGTTGAGTTGAATAGACATGATACGTAATGGTGATTTGTTTGTCCCTCAGACACGAGGCAGAACGTCTGGAGCAGGAGGCTCGGGGTCGTCTGGAGAGACAGAAGATCACTGACCAGGCGGAGGCCGAGAAGGCCAGAAGGGAGCTGCTGGAGCTGGAGGCCCAAAGGTGTGTCGACCTTCAGACGCTCCTCAAGTTTTCAATTCTGCCATCATTTTTTGTGATTCTGCCTCATTTAACCGCAAAACAATCGTGAAATAATTTCGGTACAAATGAACAAAAATACATTGTACTGGTTAGTAGTAATAGTTGGTAACTATTAGTAATACTAATGTTTATGATCCATTGCTTCTAACACTCTTCGTTTTGGAAGTCGCTTTGGTCTGTCAACTAAGTTTTGATTGACAGAATAAGTGTAAAGGAGAATATTTAGAAATGTAAGGAGCTGGAACACAAGCGATATAAAAAGCTGTTATGTTTCTTCGGTTTATGATCTTTATTATCGGCAGTTGTGTTGATGGAGATGAACCAGAATTTTTGCATGGATTTATTTTGTGTGTGTGTGTGATTTGTGCAGAGCTGTAAAAAGTACCTGAAAAAACCATACAGTAACCATACAGGAGTAAAAGTACCTTGTAAAGTTCCTGTAAAAATCACTCCATTACAAGTCATCAATTCCAAGAAGACTTTAGAGTCATTTGGCAGACGCTTTAATCCAAAGCGACTTACAAAAAGAGGAGCAAGTGAAGCAAGTTTTTTTTTACTTCAAGACTTCAGTAAAAGTCATAAAGTATCCAATTATAAAGGAACTTAAATATTTTACTCTTACTGAATTTAGGCTCAAAAACACCAAAGAATGTGAAAAACAAGAAACTTTATTTACGTTTTACTTTCCTAATGTAGAAATGAATGTTAACAACTCAATGTTTCCAAATGGCAGAACAAAATACGTAGATTAAAAAAAGCAAAGAACAAATGGTCAGTCAAAGATGGAGTAAAGATACAGATACTCACAAATGTAGTCAAGTAAAGAGTAAAAGTTGCTCAAATGTTTACTTGGCATTTACTCAAGTACACCACCAGATTTGTGTCATGTACATTTATTGTGCAAAGTGATATCCAACAGATATATCGCAAAATTTGCCTCTGGTTTTCAAAAATCACTGCATGTAGTGAGCGACGACATTGTCCAGTGCAAAAGTGCCAAGTCTGTGTGGAATGATCACGTGACTGTGTTCTTCAGCGCTGCGGTGGAGAGCACCGGCGCCGCCAAGGCCGAGGCGCAATCCCGAGCCGAGGCAGCTCGTATTCAAGGAGAAGCCGCAGTGGAGGAGGCCAAGCTCCGAGCCGAAGCTCAGAAGATCGAGGCTGTGCGTCTTCTTCTCCGTCTCCGTGTCCGTGTGGAGCGGCTCGGCTGAGGAATCTGTGTCTGTGTGCAGGACGCTGAACTGCTCCGCCTGGCCAAGGCTCGTGAGCAGGAGCTCAGCTACAAGAAGGAGATGGACCATCTGGATGTGGAGAAGCAGCAGAAGCTGGCAGACATCGAGAGCGGTCGCTTCAAGCAGCTGATGGAGAATCTGGGCACCGAGACGCTGAAGGAAATGGCCCGGGCCGGACCGGAGCTACAGGTCAGTGTGGGAGAAGAAGCACTTCTCCTCGTGCACAGGCTTAACAGGAACGTTCTTGCTCTGTCCAGGTCAAGCTGCTGCAGTCTTTGGGCCTGAAGTCCACTCTTATCACGGACGGTGCCTCGCCTATTAACCTCTTCAGCACAGCCAACGGGCTCCTGGGCTCTCTGCAGGGAAAAGACCCAAGCGAATAAATCCTGCATCTTCGCGTGACTTCTAATCACTTTCTCTGCTCGGCTCACTGTAGATGTTAGAACGGAGCAGGTTTCCTATAGCACCTTGTTTTCTGTTTACCGATGCTGTACCTGCTTTTCAGTCATTAATGTGTGTTGATGCTCATGGTGGATAATAAATTGTTTGATTGGTTGATGTTTACTCTTGTTTGACAAAGCGAAATATGGATGGATTCAATATTTCAGTTGAATGGATGGATGAATTGATTGATTGATAAAGTTAGATAGATGGATGGATGGANGGTTTCCTATAGCACCTTGTTTTCTGTTTACCGATGCTGTACCTGCTTTTCAGTCATTAATGTGTGTTGATGCTCATGGTGGATAATAAATTGTTTGATTGGTTGATGTTTACTCTTGTTTGACAAAGCGAAATATGGATGGATTCAATATTTCAGTTGAATGGATGGATGAATTGATTGATTGATAAAGTTAGATAGATGGATGGATGGATGGATGGATAGATAGATGGATAGATAGATCAAGTCGAGTTAGTGAGAAGACACTGCCCTCTAGCGGCCGAATGAGGACATGACTGTTTGATCGTGGATTCTCTTTTTATGATATGCTGTCTTTTGTAAATTTATATATGTTACATTTTTATTGCGTTGTCCTTATTTTATCTAGCTGCTTTTTAAATGCATTGTCTTTGTCTTTCACTGAATTTTCCCCAACGTGAGATAAAAAGTTTATCCTTTATATTTTTTTTAAAATGTATTATAGATTTGTATATATATTTTTGTCTAATATATTTATCTCATGCAGTAGTTATACATAGTTAGATTAAACGTGTGATTTTTTTTTCCGCGCAAATATATCTACGGCATCCTGCTGTATGTAAAAAATAAACAAGTTTATAAAAGAAAAAATATATTTTGACGTCACAGTATGCTATCCGAAGTTTATTTTGCAATAACATTTTTTGTTGTTGTTTATTTTGACAAAAGTGGCTTCCTGAAAATGTCCATCCTGACTAATGTGGGTCGGCGTGTCTTTCCAGTGTTTTTCACTGGTCGTGTCCGTTCACACCATCACGCGCAAACTCCCAGTAAAGATGCGCGCGCCGCTCCTCTGCGTCCCGCTCGCGCTCCACTGGTTCCTGTCCAGAGGCGCATCCGAGTACTCGTCCAAATCCGACCTGGAGTACGACTTCGGGGATTACCGGGGAAAGTTCTGCATGGACGACCACGGCTTCGTGTACGTGATCGGGGAGGTTTATTTCCCGAGCCCCACGGCGTGTCCCTGCACCTGCACGGAGGACGGACCCGTGTGTGTCCGACCCAAGTGTCCGCGTATCCATCCGCGGTGCACGCGCATCAAATTTAAATCCTGCTGCCCGGTGTGTGAGGCGGTGAGTAAAGTTTGCCTGTACGGCGGGAAGACCTACAGACTGCTGGAGGAGTTCAGGGTGAGTGGTGTTNTATAAAAAGTCAACCCAGTAAAATACAAAACAACAAGCAAAACTATGGATTTAAAATGTATCTTCAGGTCACAGAATACATGTATTTCATGATTAGATACAATTTTATTATTAATTACCCACTTGCCCGTCTTAATTTAATTCTTAGATGTGTTTTTAGTGGTACTCAATTTTAGCAAGCTAAATTTTAGTAAACTCAAATTTCTCCCCAACAGTTGTCCCCGTGCGAGCGATGCCGTTGTGAAGTCAATCGAGAAGTTTACTGCACCATCTCTGGGTGTCCGGCCTTGCACTGCGTGGACCCCGTTTACGAGCCCAACCACTGCTGCCCAGTTTGCAAAAACGGTAAGACTGACGTATTCTAGCAATGCCAACGTATCGATCCAACGAAGAGATGATGCGGGACACTGGATCCATTTCCATTGATCTTACAGATAACACTCTATAATTCACAGCGAGGCGCGGGACAGGGAATGATGCAATGGAACAGTTCGATAGATTACATAGGGCCTATAAATAGGCGCTGGCTGTGGGCATGCTGGGATGGCAGAGGAGTGGCGGGGCGTTGGGCCGCCCCTGATAACAGACGGCGAGGGGAAGAGTGCGCTGCTGACGGGGTCGTGTGCGTCACACACACAACAACAACAACAACAACGTTTCAAAATAGATTGGAGAGTTTCATGCAAAATATGTAAAGTGTCTGTCAATGACTTTATATCTATCTCACTCGTTCGCCATCCATCCATTCATCTATCATCTGTCTATTTATCTATCTGACCATCCATCTATCTATCTATCTGTCTGGTTGTCTGTCTATCCATCTGTCTTTCTGTTGTCCTATCTATCTATCTATCTATCTATCGATCTATCTATCTGTCTATCTATCTGTCTATCTATCTATCTATCTATCTATCTATCTATCTATCTATCTATCTATCTATCTATCTATCTATCTATCTATCTATCTATCGTTCTACACGTCTCAGTCTGTCCGTCAATCTAATATTAATAACAACATGATCATAAATTCATTTAAAACAGTGTTTGCTTTTTTTTCCCAAAGGGCCAAACTGCTTTGCTGGAAACCGCATCATTGGCGTTGGGGAACGTGTGGAGATCGACCAAAACACGGTGTGTTTCTGCACCTACCAGGACGGAACCTGGCAGACACATCCGCACGCCACCTGCGAGGAACGCCAGCCGCCAGACAACGAAGCCACGGACCCCGACAACACGTCCAAGCAGATGGAGGAGCAGGAGAAGCAGAGGGTGTTCTCTGCCAGGCTGGATGCCATCCCGTGAAGGAAGTGTGCCTGCTCTGGGATAATGCCAGTCTTAGTCAACGTCACCCACCCACCTGCACCCTCTTCTTATCAGGAAGCTTCCCATCAGTATTGATGATGTAACATTTCACTGGTTTATTCGGCGCATTAATGTTTGTTTGGTATTTGTTGGGATTTAGGTGTAATTTCTGTCTTTTGTTGTTTGATGTTGAAGTTATGATGAAATTTTTTTTCGTTCGGCATGTATTCACCTGTGATTTAAACATTTACATATTACTTTTAATTTCTTTGTTATGTTAATACATTCTATTATTGTTAGAAAATATAGTGGCCAATGCGATGTTTAATCAACTGAATTATTTCAACTAAATTATTCTGTTATGCTTTCGAATGTATGACGATGTAAATATGTAATAGACCGCAATTTAAAAGTAATTATATTTTAGTTTAGTTCGTTTAGCACAGACGCGTGTACTACTTGCATGGACAAAAGCACATTAAAAGGGCTAACTGGAAACCGAAACTATATATTAAACTCTGCTCAGGATCACTGTTCGTCTCTTGTGTTTTAGTGGGAAAGTTTGGATTCGGATTTGTTACTGAAATATTAAACGCAATATTTCAAGTAACAATTCTAATTCAATTGGGAAAAAAAACACAATGTCATCCGCAACACTAGATGGCGATACTGTAAAATCAACATTGAAGCGTTACGCAAGTTCCGTGGTACGCGCACGCATATATCCCAGCATTCCTTTCTCTCTCTTCCTCTTTCCTTTCAAGCGACTATGTCGAAGAGAGGTAAGAAACACATGGAAATCCACGATCATCTTTAAAACCAAACACCCGTCAGTTCCCTAAAAAACAATGGCGTGTTATTAGCCGTTTGCACTTTAGATTCTCGTTAAATTGTTTAATTCTGTTGACGACTTTGGCCAAAATATGAATTAGTAATTTCCGCTAGCATGGGCAGCCATGTTTGCTAAACGCTGACAGGCCCGTGTTCGCTTATGTTGCGTTAAAATACGATTAATAAAATGTTAACACGCGGATATGTTTAACGTGGTTATTGTTTTTAACTAAACTTTTTATTTGCGCCGTTTAATCCACACAGAGTACGAGCGTTGTGCACCATGTTAACTAGTCAAGTAGTTTAGACGCGTTTTGCTCGATTCGTTTTACGAATCATTAAATCTAAAGATTTCCAAACCCAGCCGTAGCTAATTATCGTTTTGTTTTGTTGTCTCGGGTGTAAACTTGTATATCATGGCTTCCTGGATTATACGCAAGTGTCGATTTTATTGCCGTGTAACTTGATCCAGAACT